>ML782664.1:210367-223755 GCA_009831015.1 Picea engelmannii
AGGTTTATAACTCTGGATTTCACAGTAAAGACTCACTGCCACTAAGATTAATGATTCAAAGTTAGAAAAGGAGAGAAATTATTAATAATCTACACTAACTGATTCACCCCCCCCCTCTCAGTTAATTCATACCTGTAACAATTTATTTCCAACGAGCTATTGTGCACCCCAAACAGAGATTGTATGCAAAAGTTGTGCCCTCGGGAAGTTGAAAAATCAACTAACCACCTTTGGGCCCATAATCCTTTTAGCACTTCGTCTCCTAGGGTTATGGTTTTGGATATTTAGGTTTTAGTACTTTATGTTAAGAGGATATTTTGACCTCTTGTAATTTTTTATTGCAAATGAGCATAGTTGACACATCTCTCTTTAAAGATAAGCTACCACCATTCTAGCTAGTTTGTATTTTTTTGCATTTTGCATTCTTTTCTGATTTCATTTATTAATAGAATCTAGTTTTCACTGTAGTATTGTTCTCCGTGCAATATTTATGTGTGTGTGTGTGTGTGTGTGTTTCCATTCTGATTCCTTCCTTTCCTTTTGTTCTCTATACAACCTAGATCACCTCTAGAGTCTATATCCTTTCCTTAGATTCTTCCAATTCTTTTACCATTTAATCGCATTCCATTCAATCGCTTGAAAGCATGTGACCCCTACTAAAAATGTGTCTATGGGGCATGAGTCTGTTATTTTAATAATATGAGTATCCATAGTAACAATCAATTATTTATCCTCTTAAATATTCTTCTTCTCATGGGCCTCCCTAATTACCTACTTCCTTTTCTTATAAAAAATCAAATTAATCGAGAATGTCCACTTGTTTCGTGTCTACCTATGAAACTTTCCCTATGCTCAATATTAAAAAAGGAGTGTGACCTCATGTCAATGATACATGCCATCTTTGGTGGAATTTATTCTTGTGAATTTGATCTTTTTTCCGTTATTTTCTCTGTTGCATTCATCTAATCCTCATATTTCTTTTTCTCATATTTTACCTCATTAACTAACTTTTCATCTTCAATTCTCTTTTTCTCTGCTTCTTGTTTTTTTTTCCCTTTCATTTTATGCATCTTCTCTCCTCTTCTTATCCTTTCCAACCTCTTGATCCCTATCCTACATTTCCTTCAATTTTTCCTATGTTTTGGGTTTGGTATCCTCTTCCACTTTATTCTTACCTTCTTGTTTTGTTGCCTTGTCCTTGGCTACTTGATCTTTTTTCATTTTTCTCTCCTCGTCTTGCTTTTCATTTTATGTATGTGCTTTATTTTTTAATCTTGTCCTTGCTTTAATTTCATCATAATATTTTCCCCTTCTATAGATTTTTTCCTCTTGCTAGGATTCATGTTGATATGTCCATGCATATATGAGCATCATCCATCATCATGCTACTACATTTAGAGGATGTGCCTTCTAAATCTCTCTTCTCTAAATCGATAGGGTACCAAAGCCTCACCTTCTACTTTGGTGCATTTAGCATCGTTGAGACCATAAGATCCAATATGAAAAGGCAAAGTAGGCCATGGATATTTCTTGTCTTTGGCAATAGAAGATCCAAATCCATGTAGATAACTTTGATAGGCTATCTCCTATATTGTGAACTTGTCTATAATGAACTTAGGAAATACATGAGGGAGCTTGGTAACTCCAAATACTTGGATATATGTGGTACCTTCCATTACATACATGTTTCCTATTGTGTTTATCACTTGCATTGCTTCCCCTATCATGCACATAGTTGTATCTTCCTTTAGGTTGGATCCTTTAAATAGGGGGTTGGAGCCTCCTTACAGTTGGTGTAGGAGAATTTGGAAGTTGATGCTTTCTATGAATGTATTATTGATATATATAAGAAAACATTATGTGGTTTTCTCCCATTTGGGTTTCCATGTAAATTTTGGTGTATTGTGTATATGTGGTTGTTTATTATGCACTTATGAATGATATTGTTTATGATGCAATGATATAATGAATGAATATGTGATAAACTATTGAATATTGTTGATAAAGTTGAATTTTATATTTATTGTGATTGAAAGTGGTAAAAAGTGATCATACTGATTCACACACCCCTCTTAGTATTCCAACAATTTTGTTCTTCTATAGTCATCTACAACACATTTATGTCTCTTTTCTTTGTTAGCATCTCCTCTACACTCCTACTCAACCCTAATGAAAAAATGAACTATTTTCCCTCCCTCTGTTAGGGTTCTGATAGCTAGAATTAGGGTTAGTTTTAGGGTTTCAAAACCTTATTGGAGCATCCACGATGATTCTAAAAGTCTCTAGTAGATTCCTCTATTTTATTTAGTTCCTATATTTGTAAATGTGTTGAACATCCATAGAATAGATCTAGCTAGAAAATACTACTCACATTTGCAGAGAGAAATTGAGAAAGAAGGAGAGAAAGAATGGAAGAATTTCCAATACTTGTAATGAATAATGAATAATTTACACATGATATACTCTGTATAACTCAATGAATGCACATTGGATGAGAACCAATGCACCATAGCGGTGGTCTAGAGTGACCTGGACACACACTAGCAGTTGCGGGATTGAACTTCCACCTAGTCTAGTCTCTCAGGCAATTACGGGAGTGAACTTCCACCTGGTTGAGTTAACTAGTCAGCTAGTCTTCAATTAACTGACTGAAATAGAGTGTAGTGAGGAGTAGATCAAGGAATCAAGGGTAATGCGCCAGTCTGGTGATGAAACCAAGGAAAGTGTGCATTAGATGGTGATGATCCCATTATTGCATGGTGACAAAACCAATGCAGCATCTAGACTCAATTCAACTAGTCAAATTGAAGTGCCAACTGAAGAGAATATTCTCTAGGTGGAATATTCTCCCCTAAAATATAGGAGACTAGATAATAACTAATTATGACTAATAAACAAGGAAAAACCATAGGAAAAATAAATCCTAGGTGTGTGTGAAGTAACTCCAACACCCCCATGAACATCAATATGGTGAAAATAAAGAATGGATCCTGACAACGAGGCCATGTTAGGTACCCAAATACAAAAGATACATTGAAAATAAACTGAGGAAAGAGGGAAAACCTAATGGGAAACCCCCCCCCCTCAAGGTACAATGTATGTAAAAAGAAGAACTACAGTTGCTAGGAAACTGTGTCCTTCACTCCAAGATGACTTCGCAGAGAATGGAATTTTTACTCAATGAAGGTCTTGGTGAAGATGTTTGTCATATGTTCTGTTGAAGGATAGAATTGTAGGTCGACAATATCCTTGAGTACTAAGTCCCAGATGTAGTGCATGTGGATCTCGATGTGCTTCGTCTGCTTCCTCTGAACTGGATATATGTAGAACTTCAGAGTGCTCTGGTTTTCACACCTGATGACGATCAGCCGATGAAACTAAATGCCCAACTCAGTGAGAAAATGTTGTAGACACATAGCCTAAATGGTTATGTTAACCACCCCTCTATACTCTGCCTTGGCTGAAGATAGAGCAATGGTAGCTTACTTCTTTCTCAACCAACAGATAGGCCTGGAACCAAGACTGAGTGAGTAACCAGATGTGGACTTGCAATCAGTGATATCGCCAACCCAGTCAGAATCAATAAATTTGATGAGATATAATGTAGAGTCTGTTTCATAATGAATCCCAAATGTGATGGTTCCATGTACGTATCGAAGGATATTCTTTGCAGCCTTCCAGTGTAGCTCGTGCGACTCATGCATGAACCTAGAAATTTTTCCAACTGCATAAGATAGGTATGGTCTAGAGTGTGTGAGATACAACAATCTCCCCACTAGATGTTTGTACAGTGTGTTGTCAACCAGTGGAGTCTCCCCAACATCCTCAAGTTTGACTCATGATAGGAAAGGACTCGGAGCAGAATTGCAGTGTATCATGTGAAATCTATCAAGGAGACCTCGTGCATACTTGGCCTGAGACAGTTTGATGCCTGATGCATCATGACTGATCTCGAGTCCAAGGAAGAAGTGTAGAATACCCATGTCCATAATCAAAAAATGGTCATGTAGAATCCTCTTGACTGCAACAATCATCGAAGTCGAGCAATCGGTGCTCAAAAAATCATCAACATACAGAACCAAGAGTATAAGTGAATCAGTCATCCTTAGCACGTAGACATTCAGGTCTGATTTACAACGTACAAAGTTCTGTGACAATAGGTAGGAGTCCATCTTGACATACCATGCCCTCAGAGCCTTCTTTAGGCCATAAAGGGACTTCTTCAGTCAACAGACCAAAGATGAGTCCTGCATAAATCCCTGGGGCTGCTCCATATAGATCTCCTCAGAGAGATCACCATGAAGAAATGAATTATTCACATCCATATGATGAACTTGCCATCCCTTGGCTGCCACAATGGTAAGTGCCAATGGTTTGGAATCAATCTTCGCTACTAGATCGAAGGTCTCATCATAGTCAATGCCATGCACCTACTGAAAGCCTTTGGAAAAAAACTTGGATTTGTATCTGCTAATCTGTCCATCCATTGCGCTCTTGGTCATGTAGACCAATCTGCATCTGACAAGTTTCTTCCTAGAAGGAAGGGGAACTAGATCCCAACTTTGGTTCTTGAGGAGGGAGTTGTACTCCTCTTGCATGGAGAATTCCCAAAAGGGATTTCCAGCAGCCTCGACATAAGACTGTGGATATGAAGACTGAACCAAGAAAAGATTCCTAGAGGGCAATGGTTCATTGGTAGTGAGTGCAACAGGAGACTCCTCGAAATCATATCGAATCCTCCTAGTATCGGTTGGATCACCAATAAGATCCCATGCATCCTGAAGAGTAGTATATGCCCACTTGAACCTTTTCTCTGGCTCTGCAACTGCATCTAGATTCTCTGACTTTGTATCTGACTATACTGACTCTATATTTGATTCATATGAGTCCTCTGAATCAGAACTCTCATCTGAAGAAGAGTCGGCATGTGCATGTTGATCATCTCGGACAGGTGGAAGAATGAAGGTGTCTGCATGCGACTGTTGAGGTACATGCGAAACACTTTCCTCAAATTGGACAATTCGCTCAATGATGAGTTGGTCCAAGGAAAGATCAATAAGTCTATATCCCTTCACATCGTTGGGATGTCCAACAAAAATACACTCGGTTCTCTATGGATCAAGTGCCTTCCTCTTTTCAGAGGGAATCTGGGCCCATGTACGTGAATCGAAAATATGAAAGTGGGTCACTTTTGGTTTGAGGCTACTCCAAGACTCATAAGGGGTCTTATCCTTGACATATCTATGGGGAGATCTGTTTTGGATGTGTCTTTCACAATTAAGTGCTTCGCCCCATAGTATATGTGGTAGTGACTTTGCATGCAACGTGTAAGATGCCATCTCTTTTAGAGATATGTTTTTTCGCTCAACAACTTTGTTTTGTTGTGGAGTATAGGGAACTGTGTGCTGCAACTGAATCCTTGCCTCATGGAAAATATTATGGATCTCATGATTGACATACTCTCCCCCGTTATCAGTTTGGAGGAATTTGATTTTCTTTCTGGACTGTGTCTCAACCAGGGCTTTGAAATCTTTGAGGTGTTGAAAGACCTCGAATTTTTTCCTGAGAAAAATTAAATCCATGTAAAATGTGAGAAATCATCAACAAAAATGAGAAAAAACCTCTCTTTTTTGATAGATGGATGTGGAAAAGGACTCATAAGTTCACTATGGATCATATCTAAAGGCGTGGAATCTCTCTGAGACTTTCCTTTGTCGAATTTCTCTTGAGGGTGTTTTCCAAGAACACATCCCTCACACACTCCCTTGGAGAAATGGATGTCGGGTAGACCATCAACCAATATTTTCTTTCTAAGTTGTTTCATATATCTTAAATTGAAATTTCCAAACCTTTCGTGCCATATCCTACTACTTTCATCAACATGGGTAAGCAGTAAAGCAGAGTCTGGTTCAATAAATTCAGAACATGTATACAATCTAGATTGATGATTTACCTCACCGGTAGCAACCCTAGAGTTGGTTTTCATGTCATAGATGTCCACTACATTTGGTGTGAATATGAATTTCTTTCCGGTTCCATAATTTTTCATCTGGTACACGGAGAGAAGGTTGACGGAAAGTTTGGGAACGTGCAACACATTCTCGAAGCTTCCATTGGTGAGTTCAATCCTTCGTTTTTCAGTGACTTCGATTGAAGAGTTATCCCCCATCAGAATAGGAGGACCTTTGTATGCATCCAATGAAGAATAGTCTGCTTTTGAGGCATCCATGTGATGTGATGCTCTTGAATCTACGATCCAAGCATCAGGAGAGGATTTGATGGCAATCAAGGCATGGCTAGAATTGTCTTTCTTGGGATTCTGATCTTGTGGCTTCTTCTTCTTGGCACCCTCGGGAATGCAATCTCAAAGGTTGTTTTTCTGAATTATTTGAGTCGTTATATCTATTTGTTTATTCATGCATGCATATTCTAGATGGAATCCTTTATGGAAGTACATGCATTTCTCTCCTTTTCTTCCCTTTCCACCTTTGGATCTGGAGGCATCGATGAAGGGGTTTTTGTACCCTTCCTTCTTCGGATGTGCATGATCTTTCCTTTTGTATTTATCTTTAGATTTTTTTATTGATGTCTGCCATCTTGCACAATAAGTGCATGCGCATTTGGGCCTTTGATTTTTCCCATGTTGATGAGCTTGGTTTGCTCTTGTGTTAGGGATTCAATAAAGTCCTCAAGAGAAGGCATCTTCCAGGTGGATCTAGAGGATAATTTGACTGAATGGAATGTTGATATGAACACAGATAATTCAGGACCAAGTTTGGAGAGAATGGTGAGAACCATTTTTTTCTCCTCCTTAGATTTATCAACCCCGCAAGCTTTGAGTTGCGACAGTAAATCCTTGAATTTTGTAAGGAAATCTTGGATATTGTCAAAGATTTTTGGATTCAATGTGAGCAATTCCACCTCCAGCATGTGTCCCCTCATCTCATCCTGTTTTCCAAAGATCCCTTCCAAGGTGGTCCAGGCTTCATTGGGAGTCTTACAGGAATATATGTGAAAAAGGAGATCGGGAGAAATAAGACTACAAATTGTTCCAAATGCTTCATCCATTCGATTTAAATACTTGGATTTTTCTATGGCTGATGTCGGTTTTTTTTTGGTATTCAAGGTTAACCTATACAATCCTCTGGTTCGGAGATGTATGACTATTTTCTACTTCCATGAAAAGTAATTGTAAGGTATAAGAATGAATTCTTTCTGGAAATTCATCTTTTTGTTGTCTTCAATCTTTTGTACCTGCAAAAAAAGTTGGTGTAGCTTTTGCTTAGCAGTATGTCGGCTCTGATACCATGTAAATGTGTTGAATCTACACATAATAGATCTATATAGAAAATACTACACACATTTGGAGAGATAAATTGAGAAAGAAGAAGAAGGAGAGTAATAATGGAAGAATTTTCATTAACCGTAATGAATAATGAATAATTTATACATGATATACTATGTATAACTCAATGAATGAGCACTGGAGGAGAACCAATGCGCCATAGTGGTGGTCTAGAGTGATCTGGACACACACCAATAGTTATGGGAGTGAACTGCCACATAGTCTAGTCTCTCAGGCAGTTACGGGAGTGAATTGCCACCTAGTTGAGTTAGCTAGTCAACTAGTCTTCAGTTAACTGAGTAAAATAGAGTGTATTGAGGAGTAGATCAAGGAATCAAGGGTAATGTGCCAGTCTGGTGATAAAACCAAGGCAAGTGTGCATTAGTTGGTGATGATCCCAATGATGCATGGTGACAAAACCAATGCAGCATCTAGACTCAACTCAACTAGTCAAACTGAAGTGTCAACTGAAAAGAATATTCTCCAGGTGGAATATTCTCCCCTAAAATATAGGACACTGGATAATGACTAATTATAACTAACAAAAAATGAAAGACCTTAGGAAAAATAAATCCTAGGTGTGTGTGAAGTAACTGCAACAATATTCGAATTATGATGGGTTGACATGGTCCCCAATTATAGTTGGAGTGTTACCTTGTTAGGGCCATAACTTTTGCATATGAATTTTCTTCCAATTTATTCTTACATTCTTGTTTTGTTGCCTTGTCCTTGAATTCTTGATCTTCTTTCCTTTTTCTCTCCTCCTCTTTCTTTTTATTTTATGTATGTGCTTTATTTTTTAATCTTGTCCTTGCCAAAATTTCATCCTAAGTTTTGTCCCTTCTAAAGATTTCTTCCTCTTGCTAGGATTCATGTTGATATGTCCATGCATATATGAGCATCATCCATCGTCATGCTACTACACTTAGAGGATGTGCCTTCTAAATCTCTCTTATGTAAATCGATAAGGTACCAAAGCTTCACCTTCTACTTTGGCTCATTTAGCATTGTTGAGACCATAAGATCCAATATGCAAAGGCAAAGTAGGCCATGGAGATTTCTTGTCTTTGGCAATAGACGATCCAAATCCATATAGATAACTCTGATAAGATATCTCCTATATTGCTAACTTGTCTAGAATGAACTTAGGAAATACATGAAGGAGCTTGGTAACTCCAAATACTTGGATATATGTGGTACCTTCCATTACATACTCATTTCCTATTGTGTTTATCACTTGCATTGCTTCCCTTGTCATGCACATAGTTGATTTGTAGAATATGGGAGCTATGAAGTGGTCATCATCAAAGTGCAGTTGTATGTGCCTCACAGTGTATAAAAACATGGATAGGTTATTCACGGTTTGACAGTGGGCAAGACATGGATGTACACGGGTCGTAGAAGAGTAAAGCACGGATATATATGGGTTGATAGTGTGCAAGTCACAGATTTGTGAAATGTTTTTGAGGAGGATGCTATTACCAGGTTGTTTATTAGCATGCTTACAGTATGAGTGTGCTTGTCATTGATGGCAAGATCAGAGTGTGCATCGATGGAAAAACAGGAACAGTGTAAGCTCAGGAGAGGAGGTCCAAGTCATCAGGACTCACAGAAGGATCAAAGGTTGAGGCCTTTGACACTTAGAAATTTTTCCAAGTCGGGAGAAAGCCTAAGCTCAGGAGAAGGAGTGACAATGGTCATTAGATAAGAGTCTATATAGTAGGAACACGCAGAGGACGAGATTAGACCTCAACCGTCGATCGGAGCGCAAAGGACCAACAACCGTTGGATCCAGAGATAAATGCATGAATTTTAAGCCTTTGAAGAGAATAAGAGAGCGGACCTATCAAAGTCCCAAAGTAATAAGGGACCATCCATCATCAAGACTGACAAGTGGCACACGATCCACAACTCCAGAGCAAACCACTTCGAAAGTTTCTCAGTTTGAGATTTGAAATCCCCAAAGTTTGGAGAGTCTGAGAGTCGGAGTAAACGTCAGTCGTCGGATCAATTTCGAGTGGAAGGACAGGATAAGCTAGCAAAGTTGAATCACAGAAAGATCGAGTTGTCGATACAAGATCCTGATTGAACGAGCAACATTCACTCTAGATATAGAGATGCGAGGAGGTTACACCCCTGAATGTTTGAGATTTGAAATCCCCAGAATGCGAAGTTTTGTCAGCCGTCGGATCTGGAGATCAGAAAATGATCATTAGATCATGGAGATCTACGTCAGCAGACCACGTTAGCAAGGACCCATGGAAGACCAAGTCAGCAAGGACATGTGGCTCAATCAAACAATGACAAGTGTCAAGTTGATTCGACATTTCAGGTACGTGGAAATCACAAATCCGAGTGACACGTGGCAGCTGCTCGACTCGTGGCACGTCATCGAGTGATGCAAGAGTTACGTCACTCCGGGAGTTTTTCTTTGGGATTTTTACCACCAGCAAATGACCTAAGTCCCAAAGTCCCAAAGGTCGAAGTCCTAGAGCAGAGGATAGTCGTTGGATTAAAGAGGACACGCGTCAGTGGATTGTCAACTCTGAGAAAAAGCAAAGGAAGGATGACAGAAAGTTGAGAGTTGAGATTTTCGAACCCTGAATACTCGAAGGCATTGTGACTGTTGATCCAAAAGGGACACGCGTCGTTGAATCGTGGACTCCAGGTGAAATGCTCTGGGAGAAAACGACAGTTTGAGAATTGAAAATCCCGAAGGTCACACTTGTGGAGGAGATCTTGATCATAGATTAAGGAGGACAGGTGTCAGTAGATCTTCCATTACAGAAGATATCTACTCAGCAACAACAAAGTTGGCTCACATTCAAACACCCGACATGTGAGGTCACGATTTGATCACAACCGTCGATTGAGGAATGTCGTGGGTCATTGATCAGGAACGACAAAGTTCGCAAGCTCATGAAACACGAAGCGCTCGAATGCTTGGCCTGTGGTCATAGACAAGGTCATATCGGTGAAAGTTAAGAGAGGAGCTAGCTTTTTGCTAAGCTCCACTTCGCAGATCGAGAGTCGAGAAAATAGAGGTGACTCATAGCTGATCACCCGAAACGCAAAATCACGAAATGCATTTTTGAATAGGGATGTGGTCACAGCCAGTGGTCACATCAGAAGAAGAGAAGGGAAGGAGCTAGTGTTTCTAGGCTCCACCTCAGAGTTTTGTAGGTTGGGAAAATCGAGGTGACTTGCAGTTGATCACCCGAAACAAAAAATTGTGAAACGACTATTGGATAGGTGTATGGTCACCATCGATGGTCACGTGAAAGGAAGGGGCTTAGCTAGAAAATCTAGCACCCACTATGTAGTTTTTCTTAGAAAGGGAAAAGGCGCCAAGAGCATGAGCACGTGGAGGTTCTCTGGGGAATTTCCAGAAACCATTGATTTTTTCTACCAGAGAATTCAAAAAGGCTTGAAGGTGATCGCTAGAGTAGCTGAAGAGTCTCGAGGTAATTGCCAGTAGTATGAAGATTAATGGTAGACACAATTGACAGATGGAAAAGCGTCGAAGACTGTAACTGCCAAAGAAGCCTAAGAATATCAGGATAATGACCACTGATGAAGAACAGTCTCAGGATTATCAACAGAGAAGACGAAGAGTCTTGATTGTTAGAGAAGCTAAGGAATCTCATCATAACGCCCAGTGATGATGAACGCATGGAGCTAACCGCCAGAGAAGATGAAGAGTTTCCATGATGATCAGGAGATGAATGAATGTGAGAAATTCATGCAGAACAAAGAGTTGAAGTGATTCTATTGTCGAGCTATGCAGTAGTGAGGAAGAGCTGCAGTGAGAAACCTGTAGGGAAGAATAGTGACGTTGTAAAGAGGATGCAGAGGCATTGCGCATGAGGCTATGCAGAAGGTGCATAGAGAGTATAAAAACGCAGAACATAGAAGAGTTGTGAGCTGCTATTGAGAGTGATTCATGTGAGAAAAAGCATGTTGTGTGCAGAAGATGAAACACACAGAAGAGGCATAGCGCATAGAATGGAAATAATACACAAAGCATAAAGCGTAGAAGAAAGACATAGAACATATATGCATATCTGAGAGAAGAAGAGAAATTCGAGGTGCACATGCAGAGACAGAGAAGAATATTAGAAAGCTCAAGAAGATGTGAGCAGAGAGATATTGTTGCAGGCAGAGCAAAGCAGTGTAGCAGAATAGTGATGAGACTAGTAAGCCATAGATAAATGTTGTATCACTGTGATAAATTTAAGAAAGAAAAATATTTATATTTCAGGGTGGTTGGGAGGTGCTATGGAGGATTGGTGTCCTCAGAGTTTCAAGTGGGTGCTTGAACACATGGAGTTGTAGCTTCCATCTAGTTGCAGCTAGAAAAACTAGGGTGGCAGGGTAGTGCAAGAGTGAACTATTGTTCTCCGTTATGCAAGTCAGTGCCTATGTGACTGGAAGTTGGTGCTTCCATCCAGTTGGTGTTGGAACACTTAGGGATTTGGCGCTTCCTTCTAGTGGGTGCTAGAGAAACCAGGGAGTTGGTGCTTCCTTCTAGTGGGTTCTAGAGAAACCAGGGAGTTGGTGCTTCCTTCTAGTGGGTGCTAGAGAAATCAAAGAGTTGGTTCTCTCAGCAAGTTGCAGCTTTCAAAACATAGGCGGTAGCCTCACAATGAGTTGGTTCTCATAAGAATGATAATGTAAAGAAAATAAAGATTACTTATCATATCAAGAAGAAGAGGTTTTTACACTTTATGGATTTCCTCAGGAAATATTTGTCTCTGTATATTTCATGTGTGTGATTGATGTTGAATGTTCTATTTCCTACCTCCCTGCATTATTTTGATTGTCATTGAGTGCTCTGTAAACAGTTTAAAATAAGCATAATTGTTTAAGCACGGTAACAACTGATTCACCCCCCCCCAACTTAGTTGACCAACAATTGGTATCAGAGTGATTTTCCTTTATTTAAGGGTAGATCCTAGAGATTAAACATGAATAGCCATGGATGAACTTCAACCAATAAGGCCCCCCTGTTCAATGGAAAAAACTTTGGCTTCTCGAAAGTTAGGATGAGAACCTACATAATGGATTTAGGTGCAGACGTGTGGGATGTGGTAGAGACTGGTTATGTAAAGCCAGTTGTATTAGCTTCCAAGGATGACAAGCTAGATTCAGCTTCAATGCTAAGGCTATGAATGCTATTCTGAGTGGACTTGCAGAAACAGAATTTGTAAAATTTATGCGCTTAGAAACTGCCAAAGCAATGTGGGACAAACTCATTAGCAGCTATGAAGGTAATGAGAAGGTAAAGGATTCCAAGCTTCAAACCTACAGATTACAGTTTGAACAACTAAAGATGAATGAGGATGATACAATTAATAAATTTTTCTTAAGAGTTGAGGAGCTTGTGAATTCCATGAAAGGTCTTGGTGAGAAGATTGAAGACATATTACTAGTTCAGAGGATCTTAAGATCTATGCTTGATAGATTCAATCCAAAAGTTTATGCAATAGAATAATTGAATGATCTTAAGACTCTATCTATTGATCAACTCCTAGGAACTCTAACTGCTTATGAAATGAGGATTAGTAAATATAAATCTACCACTAGAGAAGCATCATTTAAAGCAGACAAGAATGAGGATTATGAGGTTGATGAAATTGAAGCAAAATTTGTCAGAAGACTAAAGAAAGGATCAGGCAAGTACCAAGGCAAGTTTCCCTTCAAATGTTTTAACTATTGAAATATAGTTCACTTTTCATCTAAGTGTTCACACAAGAAGAAGGACCAGAAATATGAAGGAGAAGAGAAGTACAAACCCAAGAGATTTGGTAAAAATAAAAGTTTAGGTGTAAACAATGATGACTCTTCAGAAGACACAGATAGTGACTCTTCCTGTGAAGATAAGGTAAATGACTTCATGCTTGGCCAAAGAGGATTATGATAATAAAAGCATAAGAAGTTATGCTAATGATGAAGAAGTTGTGGTTGAATTGGAAGGAGATTTGATCAACGCTTTGGAAGAGATTGACAAACTCGGACTTAAGAAGAGAAAGAAAAAACAATT
>ML782664.1:223805-236021 GCA_009831015.1 Picea engelmannii
AAAGAAAATCGAAGACATTATGAAACAACAGTTATCAGAAAAGAAGGCAAGATGTGAAGCTCTGGAAGAAGAAGTAGTGAAAACTAGGAAAGAGTTGGAGAAGTTTCAAGCCTTGTATCATCAGAATCTGTCAAGTATCAAAGCCTCAGAAGGATTAGCCACCATTCTGAATCGGTAAAGGAATCCAAAGTTGAAAATTGTTTTGGGTTATGAAGAGGGATCAAGTAGTGGTCAGCCAAGCAATAAAGAACCCATCAAGTTTGTCAAATCTGCAACCAATGATAACAACAAACCTGCAGAAACAAAAGAAGATAATCAGCCACCTAGGAGGAGTAAAGAAAAAGGTGCCAGAACTGAATCTGTAGAACAAATAAATAATACACTCTCTGCTCAAGGAAATCATCAGCATGGAAGAAATCGACCTACTCAAAGAAGACAACCATTTTCCAGGTACAAAGATTTTTTCTATGGATATTGTTTCCACTGTTCTAACTTTGGCCACAAAGATGTAAATTTTTCCTTAATATTTAGAAATAAACAATCAAGACACCTAAGGAATAAATATCCGCCACAACAGAGAATGAGACAGTCAAGTAACAAACAACCGCATATTGCAATTTGTCAAATTAAGTTTAGAGACATGCAACTGATAAGGTCAAGTAACAATAAACAGTCAATGAGTAGAAAATGCTTCAACAATTACTTTGACCTATTGAACAATAAGCTTGAATGTTATAACTATCATAACTTTGGCCACAAAGCTGCAAACTGCCATGTGAATAATTACAAAGAAGATCCAAGGATAAAGATCTTAGCTAGAAAGGCCAACACATGGAAAAAGAAAGATAGTGAAAAATGTGGTGTAATACTTTCAACTCAAAAACAAAAGGACTCCTGGAATATAGATAGTGAATGTTCCAAGCACATGACTGGAGACAAGGATAAGATTCTGACTATAAGTAAAAGCAAAACAGGAAATCTGATCTTTGAAAATGATGAACTAGGTAAAATCAAGGGTAAAGGGATGTGAGTTTGAGTAATGGCAAAGGAAATTCTCAGGATGTTCTTCTTGTAGATGATCTGAAACATAATTTTCTCAGTACAAGTCAAATGTGTGACAGAAGCTGTGAAGAGGTGTTCACGCCCAAAGATTGTAAGGTGAAAAATGTAAACTTGGGACAAGTGGTGGCTAAAGGCGTAAGGACAGATAATGATGTTGATATTGAATTCTCTCCTGCAAGTAAAGAAGAATATTTAGATACAATAAAAGAATGTTCTGTTAACATTTATCCCATGGAAGGAGTAGAAGAAGAATCATGTCATAAGCTGGAAGCAGAAGTTGTGAATCTTAGAAAGAAGGTTGAGAAGTCAAACACCCAAATCAAATTATTGAACAACTCCATGATCCTGGATGAGATATTGGATAGACAGAGATCACCAAATGACAAATCCAATCTTGGATAGAGCAAGGAAGAAATCAGTACTCCTAATAAGTCTAACACAGGTCCTTCATTTGTAAAAAGGGAAAGCAGGTATGAGAGTGTTTGTAGCGGTTTTTCATTGTGATTGAATATGGTCATAAAAGCCTTGGATTGTAGGCATCATGGAAGAAAAATGAAATTGCATTAATAGAGATCGATGAGAATCAATGGGAAAATCCAAGGGTTCTTTAATATGATCTACAATTGTGCAGTGTTCTTGTAGGATAGCGACATCCGCAACAGCGACATTCTGATGTACATGACATCTTGTGGAGATATCAAGAGGAAAGACCTTGTTAGAAAGAGCTAATCTCTTACCAAAGGAAGACAACAGTCAGAAGCAAAGAGAGAAGAGTGACAGGGGGAGTCATTTAGTTATGACGATAAAAGGTTGATGAAAGATTCCCATTGAGAGAGGTGAGCAATATTGAGTCTGCTAAAGAGGACACAGCTGAAGTTGAAGATGAATAGGTCCAAGAATCAGAAGGAGAAGGCTCTGGTATAGATACAAATACTCTGTAGGAATCAAATAAGAGAGTCCATTCTATCAGGGGGAGTTTGTGTTGGTTGAAGCTCTTATACCTCCAAAAAGTACTGCAACAGCTCAGTGGGAGCATGTTTTCTTTGACATTGATGTCAAAGGGGGAGAAAAGGAGTGGTCTAGACGCTACAATTAGAGATCTAAGTAGAATAGTGCAGCCCTTTAGGGTTTCCATCAATGCCAAAGGGGGACATTGTTGGCATGTTTACAGGATGAGTGTGATTTTCATTGATGGTAAGATCATAGTGTGCATCGATGGAAAAACAGAAACAGTGTAAGCTCAGGAGACGAGGTCCAAGTCATCAGGACTCGCCGAAGGATCAAAGGTCGAGGCCTTTGACACTTAGACATTCTTCCAGGTTGGGAGGAAGTGTAATCTCAGGAAGAGGAGTGACAGTGGTCGTCGGATCAGAGTCCAGACGGGAGGAACGCACAAAGGAGGAGATTAGATGCCAACCGTCGATCAGAGCGCGAAGGACTAGTAACCGTTGGATCTAGAGATAAATGCATGAAGGTTAAGGCTTTGATGAGTGTAGGAGAGAAGACCTGTCAAAGTATTGAAGTCACAAAGTAAGAAGGGACCGTCCATCATCAAGACTGATAGGTGGCACACGATCCACAACTTCGGAGAAAACCACTTAGAAATTTTCTCAGTTTGAGATTTGAAATCCCGAAGTCCGGAGAGTCGGAGATCTGGAGTAAACGTCAGTCGTCAGATCAATTTCAAGTGGAAGGATAGGATAATATAGCAAAGTTGCATCACAAAAATATCGAGCCGTCGATCCAAGATCATGATCGAATGAACAACATTCACTCCGGATATAGAGATGCGAGGAGGTTACGCCCTTGAAAGTTTGAGATTTGAAATCCTCGGAATGTGAAGTTTCATCAGTCGTCGGATCTGGAGATCAGACAATGACCATTAGATCAGGGAGATCTACATCAGCAGACCATGTCAGCAAGGACCCGTGGCAGACCAAGTCAACAAGGACACGTGGCACAATCAGACAATGACAAGTGTAAAGTTGATTCGACATTTCTGGTACGTGGAAATCACTAATCTGAGTGACACGTGGCAACTGCTCATCTCGTGACACGTCATCGAGTGACGCAAGAGTTACGTCACTCCGAAATTTTTGATTTGGGATTTTTACCACCAGCAGATGCCCTAAGTCCCGAAGGCCGAAGTCCCGAAGTGGAGGATAGTCGTTGGATTAAAGAAGACATGCGTCAATGGATTGTCAACTCTGGGAAAAAGCAAAGAAAGGATGACAGAAAGTTGAGAGTTGAGATTGTCGAACCCCGAATACCCGAGGGGATTGTGACCGTCGATCAAAAAGGGACACGTGTCGTTGGATCGTGGACTCCAGGTGAAATTCTCCAGGAGAAAACGATAGTTTGAGAATTGAAAGTCCCGAAGGCCGGACTCACGGAGGAGATCCTAATCGTATATTAAGGAGGATAGGTGTCAGCAGATCTTCCATTCCGGAAGATATCCAGTAAGCAGCAACAAAGTTGTCTCACTTTCAAACACCCGACACGCGAGGTCGCGATTTGATCACAACCATCTATTGAGGAATGTCGTGGTTCGTTGATCAGGCACGATGAAGTTCGCAAGCTCGTGAAACACGAAGCGCTTGAATGCTTGGCCTGTGGTCATAGAAAAGGTAACATCAGCGAAAGTTAAGAGAGGAGCTAGCTTGTTGCTAAGCTCCACTTCGCAGATCGAGAGTCGGGAAAATTGAGGTGACTCACAGCTGATCACCCGAAATGTGAAATCGTGAAATGCCTTTTTGAATAGGGATGTGGTCACCGCCAGTGGTCACATCAGCAGAAGAGAAGGGAAGGAGCTAGTGTTTATAGGCTCCACCTCGGAGTTTCGCGAGTTGGAAAAATCGAGGTGACTTGCAGTCGATCACCCAAAATGTGAAATTGTGAAATGACTGTTGGATAGGCGTATGGTCATCGCCGGTGGTCACGTGAAAGGAAGGGGATTAGCTATAAAATCTAATGCCCACTAAGTATTTTTTCTTAGAAAGGGAAAATGCACCAAGAGCATGAGCGCACGGAGGTTCTCTGGGGAATTGCCAGAAACCATTGATTGTTTATGCCATAGATTTCGAAGGGGCTTCAGGGTGATTATCAGAGGAGATGAAGAGTCTCGAGGTAACTGCCAGTAGTATGAAGATTAATGATAGAGACAATTGACAGATGGAAAAGCGTTGAAGATTGTAACTGCCAAAGAAGTCGAAGAATCTCAGGATAATGGCCACTGATGAAGAACAATATCAGGATGATCAACAAAGAAGACAAAGAGTCTCGATTTCTAGAGAAGCTAAGGAATATCAACATAATTCCCAGTGATGATGAACACATGGATCTAACCACCAGATAATATGAAGAGTTGCCATGATGATCAGGAGATGACTAGATGTGAGAAATGCATGCAGAACAGAGAGGTGAAGTGATTCTGTTGTCGAGCTATGCAGTAGTGAGGAAGAGTTGTAGTGAACAACTTGTAAGGAAGAACAGTGACGATGTAAAGAGGAAGCGGAGGCATTGCGCATGAGGCTATGTAAAAGGTGCACAAGAGTATAAGAGCACAGAACAGAGAAGAGATGTGAGCTGCTATTGAGAGTGATTCATGTGAGCAGAAGCATGTTGTGTGCAGGAGCTAAAATGCACAAAAGAGGCATAGCGGATAGAATGGAAATAATACACAAAGCATAAAGCACAGAAGAAAGACATAGAACATAGATGCATATCTGAGAGAAGAAGAGAAAGTCGAGCTTCACATGCAGAGACAAAGCAAAAGATTAGAAAGATCAAGAAGATGCGAGAAGAGAGACATTGATGCAGGCAGAGAAGAGCAGTGTAGCAGAACAGTGATGAGACTAGTAAGCCATAGACAAATGTTGTATCATTGTGATAAATTTAGGAAAGCGAAAGATTTATATTTTAGGGTGGTTGGGAGGTGCTACGGAGGATTGGTGTCCTCGGCGTTTCAAGTGGGTGCTTGAACACATGGAGTTGTAGCTTCCATCTGGTTGTAGCCAGAAAAACCAGGGTGGCAGGGTGGTGCAAGGGTGAACTATTGTTCTATGTTATACAAGTCAGTGCCTATGTGACTAGAAGTTGGTGCTTCCATCCAGTTGGTGTTGGAACACTTAGGGAGTTGGTGCTTCCATCCAGTTGGTGCTAGAGAAACCATGGAGTTGGTGCTTCCTTCTAGTGGGTGCTAGAGAAACCATAGAATTGGTGCTCTCAGCAAGTTGCAGCCTGCAAAACAGAGATGGTAGCCTCACAATGAATTGATTCTCATAATAATGATAATGTACAGAAAATAAAGATTACTTATCATATCAAGAAGAAGATGTTTTTACACTTTATGGGTTTCCTTGGGAAATATATGTCTCTATATATTTCATGTGTGTGATTGATGTTGAATGTTCTATTTCTTAACTCCCTGCATTATTGTGATTGTCATTGAGTGCTCTGTAAAGAGTTTAAAATAAGCATAATTGTGTAAACACGGTAACAATTGATTCACCTCCCCCCCAAACAATTTGTATCAAATTGAGTTCCCTTTATTTAAGGCTAGATCCTAGAGCTTAAACATGACTAGCCATGGAGGAACTTCAACCAATAAGGCCCCCCTATTCAATGGAACAAACTTTGGCTTCTGGAAAGTTAGGATGAGAACCTACATAATGGATTTAGGTGCAGACATCTGGGATGTGGTAGAGACTGGTTATGTAAAGCCGGTTGTATTAGCTTCCAAGGATGACAAGCTAGATTCAGCTTCAACGCTAAGGCTATGAATGTTATTCTGAGTGGGCTTGCAGGAGTAGAATTTGTAAAAGTTATGCACTTAGAAACTACCAAAGCAATGTGGGACAAACTCATTAGCAGCTATGAAGGTAATGAGAAGGTAAAGGATGCCAAGCTTCAAACCTACAGATTATAGTTTGAACAACTAAAGATGAATGAGGATGAGACAATTAATAATTTTTTCTTAAGAGTTGAGGAGCTTGTGAATTCCATGAAAGGTCTTGGTGAGAAGATTGAAGACGTATTACTAGTTCAGAAGATCTTAAGATCTATGCCTGATAGATTCAATCCAAAAGTTTTTGCAATAGAAGAACTGAATGATCTTAAGACTCTGTCTATTGATCAAATCCTAGGAACTCTAACTGCTTATGAAATGAGGATTAGTAAAGATAAATCTACCACTAGAGAAGCGTCATTTAAAGCAGATAAGAATGAGGATTCTAAGGCTGATGAAATTGAAGCAAAATTTGTGAGAAGACTAAAGAAAGGATCAGGCAAGTTTCCATTCAAATTTTTTAACTATTGAAATATAGGTCAATTTGCATCTAAGTGTCCACACAAGCAGAAGGACCAGAAATCTAAAGGAGAAGAGAAGTACAAACCCAAGAGATTTGGTAAAAATAAAAGTTTATGTGTAAACAATGATGATTCCTCAAAAAACACAGATAATGACTCTTCCTGTGAAGATAAGGTAAATGACTTCATACTTATGGCCAAAGAGAATTATGATAATAAAAGCATAGGAAGTGATACTAATGATGAAGAAGTTGTGGTTGACTTGGAAGGAGATTTGATCAGCGCTTTGGAAGAGATTGACAGAATCAGACTTAAGAAGAGAAAGAAAAAACAATTGTTGATACAGTTCAAGAAAGGTAGTAAAAAATCTGCTGAAGACTTTGCCCTGCTAAAAGTGAAATTAGAATAGGTAAATAAAATTGAAGACATTATGAAACATCGGTTATCAGAAAAGAAGGCAAGATGTGAAGCTCTAGAAGAAGAAGTAGTGAAAACTAGGAAAGAGTTGGAGAAGTTTCAGGCCTTGTATCATCAGAATCTGTCAAGTATCAAAGCCTCAAAAGGATTAGCCACCATTCTAAATCAGCAAAGGAATCCAAAGTTGAAAACTAGTTTAGGTTATGAAGAGGGATCAAGTAGTGGTTAGCCAAGCAACAAAGAACCCATCAAGTTTTTCAAATCTACAACCAATGACAACAACAAACCTACAGAAACAAAAGAAGATAATCAGCTGCCCAGGAGGAGTAAAGAAAAAGGTGCCAGAACTGAATCTATAGAACAAATAAATAATACATCCTCTGCTCAAGGAAATCATCAGCATGGAAGAAATCGACCTACTCAAAGAAGACAATCATTTTCCAGGTACAAAGATTTTTTCTATGGATATTGTTTCTACTATTCTAACGTTGGCCACAAAGTTGTAAATTGTTCCTTAAGATTTAGACATGAGCAATCAAGACACCCAAGGAATAAATATCTACCACAACAGAGAATGAGACAGCCAAGTAACAAACAACCACAGATTGCAAATTGTCAAATTAAGTTTAGAGACATGCAACTGAGGAGGTCAAGAAATAATAAACAGTCAATGAGTAGACAATGCTTCAACAATCACTTTGCCTTATTGAACAATGAGATTGAATGTTATAACTGTCATAACTTCGGCCACAAAGCAGCAAACTACCATGTGAATAATTACAAAGAAGATCCAAGGATAAAGCTCTTAGCTAGAAAGGCCAGCACATGGAAAAAGAAATATAGTGAAAAATGTGGTCTAATATTTCAACTCAAAAACAAAAGGTCTCCTGGAATATAGATTGTGAATGTTCCAAGCACATGACTGGAGACAAGGATAAGCTTCTTCCTATAAGTAAAAGAAAAATAGGAAATGTGATCTTTGAAATGATGAACCAGGTAAAGTCAAGGGTAAAGGGATGGTGAGTTTGAGTAATGGCAAAGGAAATTATCAGGATGTTCTGCTTGTAGATGGTCTGAAACATAATTTGCTCAATACAAGTCAAATGTGTGACAGAGGTTGTGAAGAGGTGTTCACGTCCAGAGATTGTAAGGTGAAAAATGTAAACTTGGGACAAGTGGTGGCTAAAGGCATAAGGACAGATAATGATGTTGATATTGAATTCTCTCGTGCAAGTAAAGAAGAAGATTCATATACAATGGAAGGAGTAGAAGAAGAATCAAGTCATAAGCTGGATGCAGAAGTTGTGAATCTTAGAAAGAAGGTTGAGAAGTCAAACACCCAAATCAAATTCTTGAACAACTCCATGATCCTGGATGAGATATTGGATAGACAGAGATCACCAAATGACAAATCCGGTCTTGGATACAACAAGGAAGAAATCAGTACTCCTAAGAAGTCTAACACAGGTCCTTCATTTGTAAAAAGGGAAAGCAGGTATGAGAGTGTTTGTAGTGGTTTTTCCTTGTGATTGAATATGGTCATAAAATCCTTGGATTGTAGGCATCATGGAAGAAAAATGAAATTGCATTAATAGATATCGATGAGAATCAACGAGAAGATCCAAGGGTTGTTTAATATGAGCTACAATTGTGCAGTGTTCCAGTAGGACAATGGCATTCGCAGCAGCAACATTCTGATGTACATGACATCCTGTGGAGATATCAAGAGGAAAGACCTTGTCAGAAAGAGATAATCTCTTACCAAAGGGAGAGAGCAGTCAGAAGCAGAGAGAGAAGAGTGACAGGGGGAGTCATTCAATTATGACAAGAAAAGGTTGATGAAGGAGTCCCAGTGAGAGAGGTGAGCAATATTGAGTCTGCTAAAGAGGACACAGTTGAAGTTGAAGATGAACAAGTCCAAGAATCAGAAGGAGAATGCTCTGGTATAGATACAAATACTCTGCAGGACTCAAATAAGAGAGTCCATCTTGTCAGGGGGAGTTTGTGTTGGTTGAAGCTCTGATACCTCTGAAAATTACTGCAACATCTCAAGGGGAGAATGTTTTCTTTGACATTGATGTCAAAGGGGGAGAAAAGGAGTGGTCTGGATGCTATAGTTGGAGATCTAAGTAGAACAGTGCAGTCTTTTAGGGTTTCCATCAATGCCAAAGGGGGATATTGTTGGCATGTTTACAGGCCAAGTGTGCTTGTCATTGATGGAAAGATCAAAGTGTGCATCGATGGCAAAACAGGAATAGTGTAAGCTTAGGAGATGAGGTCCAAGTCATCAGGACTAGTAGAAGGATCAAAGGTCGAGGCCTTTGACACTTAGACATTCTTCCAGGTCGGGAGGAAGCGTAATCTCAGGAGGAGGAGAGACAGTGGCCGTCGGATTAGAGTCCAGATAGGAGGAAGGCACAGAGGAGGATATTAGACCTCAACTGTCGATCGGAGCGCGAAGGACCAACAACCGTTGGATCCAGAGATAAATGCACGAAGTTTAAGCCTTTGATGTGCGTAGGAGAGCGGACCTGTCAAAGTCCCGAAGTCTTGAAGTAAGAAGGGACCTTCCATCATCAAGACTGACAGGTGGCACATGATCCACAACTCCGGAGCAAACCACTTCAAAAGTTTATCAGTTTGATATTTGAAATCCCCCAAGTCCGGAGAGACGGAGAGCCGGAGTAAACGTCAGACGTCGGATCAATTTCGATTGGAAGGACAGGATAAGCTAGCAAAGTTGCATCACAGAAAGATTGAGTCGTCGATCCAAGATCTTGATCGAATGAACAACATTCACTCCGGATATAGAGATGCGAGGAGGTTACGCTCCTGAATGTTTGAGATTTGAAATCCCAGAAATGCGAAGTTCTGTTAGCCGTCAAATCTGGAGATCAGACAATGACCGTTAGATCAGGGAGATATACATCAGCAGACCACGTCAACAAGGACCCGTGGCAGAGCACGTCAGCAAGGACACGTGGTGCAATCATACAATGACAAGTGTCAAGTTGATTCGTCATTTCAGGTACGTGGAACTCACAAATCCGAGTGACACGTGGAATTTTCTCCGCTCGTGACACATCATTGAGTGACGCAGGTGTTATGTCACTCCGGGAGTTTTGCTTCGAGAGTTTTACCACCAGCAGATTCCCTAAGTCCCGAAGTCCCGGAGTGGAGGATAGCCGTTGGATTAAAGAGGACATGCGTCAGTGGATTTCCAACTCTGGGAAAAAACAAAAGAAGGATGACAGAAAGTTGAGAGTTGAGATTTGCGAACCCTGAATACCCGAAGGGATTATGACCGTCGATCCAAAAGGGACACGTGTCGTTGGATCGTGGACTCTGGGTGAAATGCTCCGGGAGAAAATGAGAGTTTGAGAATTGAAAGTCCTGAAGGCTGGACTCGCGAAGGAGATCTTGATCGTATATTAAGGAGGACAGGTGTCAGCAGATCTTCCATTCCGAAAGATATCCAGTCAACAAAATTGGCTCATGTTCAAACACCCAACACACGAGGTCGTGATTTGATCACAACCGTCGATTGAGGAATGTCGTGGGTTGTTGATCAAGCACGACGAAGTTTGCAAGCTCATGAAACACGAAGCACTCGAATGCTCGTCCCGTGGTCATAGCCAAAGTCACATCGGAAAAAGTTAAGAGAAGAGCTAGCTTGTTTCTAAGCACCACTTCGCAGATTGAGAGTCGGGAAAATCGAGGTGACTCACAGTTGATCACCCGAAATGAAAAATAGCGAAATTCCTTTTTGAATAGGGTTGTGATCACATCCAGTGGTCACATCAGCAGAAGAGAAGGGAAGGAGCTAGTGTTGCTAGGTTCCACCTCAGAGTTTCGTGAGTTCAGAAAATCAAGGTGACTTCTAGTTGATCACCCGAAACGCGAAACCGTGAAACGACTGTTGGATAGGCGTATGGTCACCACCGGTGGTCACGTGAAAGGAAGGGGCTTAGCCAGAAAAGCTAGCACCTACTATGTATTTTTTCTTAGAAAGGGAAAAGGTGCCAAGAGCATGAGCACATGGAGGTTCTCTGGGGAATTTCCAAAAACCCCTGATTGTTTTTGCCAGAGAATTCGAAGAGGCTTCAGGGTGATCGCCAGAGTAGTTGAAGAGTCTCGAGATAACTGCCAGTAGTATGAAGATTAATGATAGAGACAATTGATAGATGGAAAAGCGTCAAAGACTGTAACTGCCAAAGAAGCCGAATAATCTCAGGATAACGTCCACTGATGAAGAACAGTCTCAGGATGATCAACAGAAAAGACGAAGAGTCTCGATTGCCAGAGAAGCTAAGAAATCTTAGCATAACGCCCAATGATGATGAACGCATGGAGCTAACCACTAGAGAAGATGAAGAGTTGTCATGATGATAAGGAGATGACTGGACGTGAGAAATGCATGCAGAACAGAGAGGTAAAGTGATTATGTTGTCGAGCTATGCAGTAGTGAGGAAGAGTTGCAGTGAACAACCTGTAGGGAAGAACAGTGACATTGTAAAGAGGATGCAGAGGCATTGTGCATGAGGCTATGAAGAAGGTGCACAGAGAGTATAAAAATGCAGAACGAGAAGAGATGTGAGCTTCTATTGAGAGTGATTCATGAGAGCAGAAGCATGTTGTGTGCAGGAGCTGAAACACACAGAAGAAGCATAGCGCATAGAATGGAAATAATACATAGAGCATATAGCGCAGAAGAAAGACATAGAACAGAGATGCATATCTGAGAGAAGAAGAGAAAGCCGAGGTGTGCATGCATAGACAGAGCAGAAGATCAGAAATCTCAAGAAGATGCGAGCAGGGAGACACTGATGCAGGCAGAGCAGAGCAATGTAGAAGAACAGTGATGAGACCGGTAAGCCATAGATAAATGTTGTATCACTGTGATAAATTTAAGAAAGCAAAAGAATTTAATTTCAGGGTGATTGGGAGGTTCTACGGAGGATTGGTGTCCTCGGAGTTTCAAATGGGTGCTTGAACACAGGGAGTTGTAGCTTCCATCTAGTTCCAGCCAGAAAAACCAGGGTGGCAGGGTGGTGCAAGGGAGAACTATTGTTCTCTGTTATACAGGTCAGTGTCTGTGTGATTGGAAGTTGGTTCTTCCATCGAATTGGTGCTGGAACACTTAGGGAGTTGGTGCTTCCTTCTAGTGGGTGCTAGAGAAACCAGGGAGTTGGTGCTTCCTTCTAGTGGGTGCTAGAGAAACTAGAGAGTTGGTGCCTTCAGCAAGTTGCAACTTGCAAAATAGAGGTGGTAGTCTCACAATGAGTTGGTGCTCATAAGAATGATAATGTACATAAAATAAAGATTACTTATCATATCAAGAAGAAGAGGTTTTTACCCTTTATGGGTTTCCTCAAGAAATATCTGTCTCTGTATATTTCATGTGTGTGATTGATGTTGAATGTTCTATTG
>ML782664.1:236149-253910 GCA_009831015.1 Picea engelmannii
TTTTGAGGGTTGTGTCTTGATACATGCTTGAGGCATGGTTTGGATATTTGGGCATATGCTTTGAGGTACACCTTAGTGATGTTATGGTACATTGATTAGAATCATATCTTGGCTAACTTGGTATCTGGTTTGGTATATGTCATTGTGATGTTATCACATGCTTGAGGCACTTTGTAGATGATATCTTATGGCACATGGTATATGGCATAATTGAGACATGTCATGAGTGATATGGTGTATGGTTGAGGCTACATGATATGGTACAGGTTTTGGTACATGGTTGATGCATGATATGGTACAGATTTTGGTACATGGTTGATGCATGATATAGTACAGGTTGTGTACATGGTATGGTACATGGTTGATGCATGATATGCTATTGGTTGATGCGATAGAGTGACAACGATAAGTTGATGTGACAGAGAGACAGTGACAGGTTGAGGTAACAATGGCAGTGACAGGTTGATGTGACAGTGGCAGTGACAGTATGAGTGGTAGTGACAGGTTGAGTCTACACTTATAATTCAGGATGGGAAAAGGAAAGGGGGTTGTAGCCTCCTTCCGATTGAAGTTGGAGAATAAAGGGAGTTGGAGATTCCTTTAGGTTGGAGCCTGTAAATCAGGCGGTCATAGCTTCCTTCTGGTTGAAGCCAAAGAATACAGGGAGTTGTAGCTTCCTTCAGGTTGGAGCCTCCTTCTAGTTGTAGCTGGAGAATTTAGGGAGTTGTAGCTTCCTTTAGGCTAGAGCCTTTAAGTAGGGGGTTAGAGACTCCTTCCAGTATGTGTTGGAGAATTGGGAAGTTGGTGCTTCCTTGAATGTATTCTTGATATATATAAGAAAACATTATGTGGTTTTCTCCCATTTGAGTTTCCACGTAAATTTTGGTGTACTGTGTAAATGTGGTTGTTTATTATGCACTTATGAATGATATTGTTTGAGATGCAATGATCGTCTGAATGAATAAGTGATCAACTATTGAATACAATTGATAAAGTTGAAGTTTATATTTATTGTGATTGATGTGGATGTGTGTGCGTCACAGTGTAGAAAAACGTGGATAGGTTATTAACGGGTTGATAGTGGGCAAGGCATGGATGTAAGTGGATCGTAGAAGAGCAAAGCATGGATATTTGTGGGTTGATAGTGTGCAAGTCACAGATTTGTGAATTTTTTTTTAGGAGGATGCTAGTACCAGGTTGTTGAGGTTGAGGAAGAGCTACAGGTTTGTAATCTTGTGTATCGGGTCAGCTACAAGATTAAAGGTATGTTTTACATGTATTTTGAGGGTTGTGTCTTGATACATGCTTGAGGCGTGGTTTGGATATTTGGGCATTTGCTTTGAGGTACACCTTGGTGACGTTATGGTACATTGATTAGAAGCATATCTTGGCTATCTTGGTATCTAGTTTGGTATATGTCATGGTGATGTTATCACATGCTTGAGAAACTTCGTTGATGATATCTTATGGTACATGGTATATGGCATGATTGATACATGTCATGAGTGATATGGTGTATGGTTGAGGCTACATGATATGGTACAGATTTTGGTACATGGTTGATGCATGATATGGTACAGGTTTTGGTACATGGTTAATGCATGATATGGTACATGTTTTGTACATGGTATGGTACATGTTCCGGTACATGGTTGATGCATGATATGGTAACTTGTTGATGTGACAGAGAGACAGTGATAGGTTGATGTCACAGAGTGACAGTGACAGGTTGAGGTGACAATGACAGTGACAGGTTGATGTGATAGTGGCAGTGAAAGTATCAGTGGTAGTGATAGCTTTAGTCTACACTTATATTTCAGGATGGCAAGATGGGATAAGGAAAGGGGATTGTAGCCTCCTTCCAGTTGGAATTGGAGAATACAGGGAGTTGAAGCTTCCTTTAGGTTGGAGCCTGTAAATCAAGGGGTCGTAGCCTCCTTTTGGTTGGAGCTAGAGAATACAGGGAATTGAAGCTTCCTTCAGGTTGAAGCCTATAAACTAGGGGGTTGGAGCCTCCTTCTAGTTGTCGCTGGAGAATTTAGGGAGTTGTAGCTTTATTTAGATTAGAGTATTTAAATAGGGGGTTAGAGCCTCCTTCCAGTAGGTGTTGGAGAATTGGGAAGTTGGTGTTTCCTATGAATGTATTCTTGATATATATAAGAAAACATTATGTGTTTTTTTCCCATTTGAGTTTCCACGTAAATTTTGGTGTACTGTGTAAATGTGGTTGTTTATTATGCACTTATGAATGATATTGTTTACGATGAAATTATATTCTGAATGAATAAGTGATAAACTATTGAATACTACTGATAAAGTTGAAGTTTATATTTATTGTGATTGAAAGTGGTAAAAGTGTTCATATTGATTCACACGCCCCCTCACCCCCTCCCCCCTCTCAGTATTCCAACAATTATGTTCTTCTATAGTCACCTACAACACATTTTTGTCTCTTTCTTTTGTTAGCATCTCCTCTACACTCCTACTCAACCCTAACGAAAAGAATGAACTCTTTTCCCTCCCTCTGTTATGGTTCTAATAGCTAGAATTAGGGTTAGTTTTAGGGTTTCAAAACCTTATTGGAGCATCCACGATGTTCTAAAAGTCTCTAGTAGATTCCTCTATGTTAGTTAGTTCCTATATTCAAATTATGATGGGTTGACATGGTCTCCAATTATATTTGGAGCGTTACTTTGTTAGGGCCATAACTTTTGCATATGAACTCTATTTTAAACACATGATATCTCATTAGAAGATCTCAATGATTGGAAGATCTCAATGAGAATAAAAATTTCTAGTTTGGTTGAGGCAAGCCTATGGCAACCGTTAGCCAACACTAAGCCCAAAAAAGTTGTTTCGAGTCCCACTTCTAATTAGGCAATTGTGGGTTCGAGTCCCACCGGGCCCTTGAAATAGATTATGGCATCCAAAGGCCTCAATCTAATAAATTATTTAAAATGATGAATATGGATTTTTTTTTTTCTCCTTTCCAACTAACTCTACAGTCTTCTTGAAAATGTATAAGCCAGGCCAAAATGTGCCCTTTAAGCTTAGTCTTCGCTGGAAAATAAAATAGAAAAGAGATTGTTCGGAATGGGGACCTTTCAATATTGGTTCACCATTAGAAAAAATAAAATAGAATACAGATTGTAAAATAAAATTAAAAAAACTGTCTGAGTCTAGGTTGGAACTGGGTTAGTGCATGATATTGATGTGATAATTATATCACTTTTTTTTAATGAATAATAATAATAATAATAATAATAATAATCTATTTTTAAGATTATGGTCAATCTACATGAAATTGGTGTATGAGATCTTCTTGTGGTATTTTATTGATTGTAAAATAAAATTAAAAACACTCTCTGAATCTAGGCTGGAACTGGGTTAGTGTATGATATTGATGTGATAATTATATCACTTTTTTTAATGAATAATAATAATAATAATAATAATCTATTTTTAAGATCATAGTCAATCTACATGAAATTGGTGTATGAGATCTTCTTGTTAGTGGATTATTCTGGTTTTCCTTTCAATTGTCCCTTGATTAATATTACTCTGGTTTTTTTTAGTTACCCAGTTACCCCTTGATTAGTATTACCCTGGTTTTCTTTTCAGTTGCCCCTTTAACCAATGTGCTCGCCAAAAATAAATAAATTGAAAATTTTATTGATAAAATGGCAAACTTCTCCAATGAAATGAATTAGATTCAGTTCGTTTTGCTTGTTTTTTTGTTGAGAACAGACAGATAGTTATGCACAGCCAAGAAATATTTATTTCCTTTGTTTCTGTGAACGCATTAGCAAGTAAAATTGAAGTTTTCTGTTCTCAGATTAAATTGGTAAAATGAAAAAACTTGCGCATCCAGGGAATCGAACCCTGGTCAGTACCGTGGGAGGGTACTATGATACCACTACACCAGATGCGCTGTTGAGATTATAAATCTTAAAGAATTATTTTGTTTGGATGATTCAAGTGGTATGTTTTTAAATGATGCAACCCTCCTGTAACAACGACGAGGATGCCCGCACTTACTTTTAAATTTTTGGCTGCATTTGAAACTTTTAAGTCGAGGCTCGCCCTTTGTCGGTTTGGAAGGTTTACCGTGTCACTATTTTTTGGCTCTTTTTGGGAAAGGTTTACATATTTCCATGCCTATGATGTCCCCAATTCTTACAAACTTAAAACCATCTCTCAAGGTTTTGGATCCTAATCTCTCCAATTTAGAGCATCAATAAATTTATTTTACATTATCTTCTTGTTTATTTCATTTCAGTATGAGGTCAAAATTATGGATTATGTCTTGGTATTCAAAATCAACTTATGTAATAGAGTCGATGTGCGTGAAATGCTACCCATACATATGTAATCTTTGTCTGGATAGAATGTTCTCCATTATCCGTGTCGTATATAGAAGGTTTGAACAAGCTGAAATACCTGCCTTGAGTGTGGATCACGGGTGAGAGTCCTGTAGCTCTTATACTGAAGAAGATGTGTAGCGGAAGAAGGAAACCAAGTTATCCTGAACAGGAACCCGTCCCTATGCCCAAACTTCTCGCTGGGATAAATCAACCTCAATCGAACTGGTAAGACCAAGCCTAATGCAAGAATGACTAAAATGTTGAACATGGGGGAAGAAAGCCAGTATTATACCAGAAATGACTAAAAAGCTTATAGTTGCCGGTAGGTATTCCATGAAATGACATGGACGAAGGGGGAGCACCACAATCAATGCTCGTAGACGATCAAAGGTCCGAATAAAGAAACAAGTGGAAGGGGACACTAGTCGAAGTAAGGGAAACCTTTCCCAACGGATAGCTAAAATCAAGATCATGGGAGATGGATGGGAACAGGAGGAAACTCCCAACTCCCATGGGGGGAATACCTGAGATTCAATAAGCAGAGAGTAATCAACGAGAATTGAATGAAGGTGGTACGCCTGCTTGAACACGATGTAGTATTGGGGGACCTTTGATAAAGCCGAAACTCACCAAGTTAATTAGGACATGTTCATGAACCAGAACATGATTAAACCTGAGAAGCGTGTCGTGAATAACAACTTTCCCATGCAGGAATGCATTGGAAGAACAATGGCACACCTATAGCCCCAAACGAACCTGCAATGCACCTCTATAACCAAACTCAAGGAGGCCTTAGCCCAAACACAGAGAACTAGAGGGAGGACTAGATCCGACTAGTCCGGGTATAAATACTTATTAGGAAAGAAATAAAGAAACACCTCCAGGCAGGGATACCTACACAGGGAGGAAGGAAAAACCCCATAGCACCTTAGTGATTGAAGTAGGGGAATAGTGTTAGGAGAGAAGTGAAGTCTTCCCTCTGGAACTGCCTTCGCCTAGGTCATACTTACTGCCCGTCTACTCTACATTATAGATCGAAAGCATTGTGTGCCCCTTATTGTTTCAAACCCATCACCTCTTTATAGCTTCCCATACCATATTGCCTAGCATTTATTCTAGTTCCAGCTTCCCTGCCATTACTTCCAGGAGAGGAGGGCGCCTACCATACCATTGATGGTAAGACTTGGTCAATTGCCTTTGCCTTTACCTTTTCTTCTTACTCTACCACCTTTGCTTCATATTTATATCCAGTAAAGGGCTACCACCTTGCTTTGCATATACTTTATTTTGAAAGTCAATAGAAACAGATCCAAATCCTCTTAGATTCACCTAGAAGCAACAAAGGCACCCACACAGTCAAAGGTAGAACCCACGACATCCTTGCTAGTTACAGTTTTCCTTCATCCTATTCCATAACTTACAGGGGTAGAGCCCATTAGGGGCATCAATCCCATTCATTGAGTAGGATAAACAGGGGTGTGCGGAAATGCACCATTTCCTGTCTGTTATGGGTACATTACACGGTATGGGTGCCCTATAGTTACATCTTGTCATCCAATATTTGTGTGCGCACAATACCTATCAATTGTACAATGAGAAAACATAACAACCGTTGGCTTTCTAGAAGAATATGTACCCCCTACCATATACATAACTAATTCCATTTCGTCAAGTGCAAATTTAATAGCTAGGCACAACACGCGTTGACCAAGTATTAGTGTCAAAGTCTTAAGGCACAGATCCAGATCGAGCAGATTTAGGCGTAGGTATAGGTATGGAATTGTACAGAATGTTCGCTTAGATAAAGAAGTAATGTTCCCTAAAGAAGTAGTCCCCAGTTAGATGAACCTGGAGATTAGCATTAGTAGTTCCAGTAACTAGCGAGAAGCAATAATGGGTGAGGTAGCTCGCGAGAATAGCAATTGAATTGGTGAGAGTAGTAGCAGTACTAGTTATTCGTTCCCAGAGCTAGTAGGTGAGGTAGCTCGCAAAAATATCTATTGGATGGTGAGATTGCTTGGATCATTAGTTTTATTGGTTCAATGAGTTTTCGATAAGTGCTAGAAGGGTTTAAACCCTATATTAGGTGATTTATTGCTTGGGTTAGGTCACTTGCTTGTAGGTTAGTCCCAGTGAAAGTCTTAGTCCTAGGAAGTAGCAGTAGGAGGTTGACCAGCCCAACAACCAGCTAGCGAGAGTCCCCGAGGTAGACCATGTTCAACTTCGAATGGTATGGTTCACGAGGTTTAGCTTAGCAACCCAGTGACTAAGGTTCGGGTAGACCGGGTTAGCTTCGACAACATGCTTGCTTAGACCGGCTTGGATGATAACTACTTGGGTTAGCTAGCATATAAGGATGATAAGCCCAATAGTAGATGCTTACCATCCCGACAACTGGTGTAGGGATGCTTACCAGCCCAGCCAACTAGTGAGGAGGCTTGCCATCCTAACAACCAGCTAGCGAGGGAGGAATGCTTACCAGCCCGTAGTTAAGAGGATTACCACCTCAGTCTAATCAGTTAAGAGGTAGGGATGCTCAGCTCTTAGTCGGTATGATGACCAACCCAATATATGAGTAGATGCTTACCAGCATGAAACAATACGAGAGGGATCCAGTCAAAAAACTAGCTAGCGATAGTACGGGTCAAACTGATTATCACTGACTAACAATCTTTAGTCAAAGCTTAAACCTGCTTGAACTATTTGCTTTGACAGATTGGAACAACTTGCTTGGACAAATGGTAACTCCTCCTTATTCTTCTTCTTATTTAGGGCACTTACATTATATTATCTATGCGAGCATCCAAGTATGTTTGGGAGCTCAAGGTGTTTGGATACATGCATTAGTAGAAGATGTTACTTGATCTAAAGAAGCGGGCGAGCACCTATCCTATTCCAATATCGTAGGATCAATTATGTAGCCGGCAACAATGACTCGTACAGGTTCAAGCTGGTTTAAAACTTCTCTTCCTCTCTTAATCTACTAGTTATCTCTCTATTTCTTTCTATATTATATTATAGAAAGATTCTAAGCTCACATAGTCTTAAAGTGTAATTACATAGATAAAGGAAAAGGGTAAGAAAGCGCAGGGAAGGCGGCGCCAGGTAAAGGTAAAAGGAATAAGAAGCTTAGGGATTCTCTATTGATCTTCTAAGGGTGGTTTTGATGCGGTGTTCAGAAGGTTCGGTTCAATGCTTTGAACATAATGTGATGGATGCTCGGGCGGGTGTCATGAGTGTGACTGGGGATACAGGCACTGGAAGGTGTGAGAATGGCCTATGTGACGATTTAAAGCAATGAGGCCTCACTCACCACCAGACCTGTGAATTGAACCTTACATTCGGGGCAAGGGTAGCCTCGCTTCAAGGGTCAATGTCCCAGTCCAATATAGCTAAAGGACTCGACCATAACCTTACTGAGCTAAAATAAGAATACATAACATGCGAAAAGGTTGTGTTCAAGTTGTTTTCTCACCCTCGACTGACATCCCCTTCATTTAGGATCGCTCCATTCTGACAGATCTATGACAAATTCTTTCTTTATGTAATTACGGCTAGAGCCCTAATCGATGGGATAATATAGTATATCCATATTCAATAAAGCCCTTCAATCTCTTAGGATTTATCATGCTTTCACCTGAAACCCTTTCTATCCTATTGTAAGAAATAGAAACACTGACAGATCAATTGGTTCCAGTGGAGACGTTGCCTTGTATGATACAAATTCTAAGTTGCTAAAGAGGAGCCCCAAGAAACAAGTTGACCACCTCGTATAAGAACCAACTCCAATGTTGCACTCGTTTCTAGGGTTTGCTATCTATTACTACTTCTCAACTATTACTGCTTAAAGACTACTACTAACTTCTTAAATATTACTACTAAAAGAAAGACCAGTCCAATTCTCTTCGCTCCAGCCTTATATCGTATCCTGGTTCCTATTTGTCTTCCCATCTCTCGGTTGGTTGCTTCACTACATTCTTGGGATTCATTAGCACATCCACTCGATTCGACTTCGAAGCACCTACACAGCAACACGCATGATGCACCGCTCTGCCTAAACCATCCATTCCACTGAATCGTTATAGTCCATCAAAACCCACCGAAACCATCCAATAGAAAGATTGTTCAAAGAACTTGCCCAACATGACCCAACTAACTGAAAACGCGGAGCATTCATGGGCGGAGGACCATCTGCAACAAACACAACATTTGACTATAATTCCCTCATTCAAAATATTGTTGACCTGACACTCTAGGATGATGGAATGGATTTGAGAAAGCTGTGTCGGTAAAGCAGTTGTTGAATTGAAATAAAAGGTCAAGATATTGCAGGTCTGTTTTAAGGGGCATTGTTTTTAGGTCAAGTTTTAGGGTTATCAATGAGGATAGGTGGTAAGGATCTATCCTTTCAATAATTTTAGTGTTGGTTGCAAAGTTTTGACATGCCAATTTTTTTTCCAATCGAAAATTGCTCAATTATATTAATATATAATTTGTTTACAAAATATGTCTTTACAATATATTGACATAGTCAAAACTCGGTTGTAAGCACATTATATCAATGGGTATTCCTATGCTCCAAAATACCAAAAGGATACCAAAAAAGGATAACAAAACTAAGCAACATACAGGCTGTCAAGTAGTCCTTCAACTCTCACGATACAAAGTTTTTACTAGACACCATCTCATGCTAGAACAAAAATAATACAACAGAAACTTATTAGTTGCGCTAATATAAGTTTATGAACATCGTGGGGCCTTATTTTCCATCAGCCCATGTGTAATATGATTTTTTTCCTTCTGACTTCTGATTACCCTGTTTGGATAGTAAATCCGCCTCCCTATTGAATTCGTTGTAGATATGAGCAAAGATTATTTCTCTGAAGTTTTTGAATAGGTACCTAATTTTGTGCTTCCAACTTTCTAATGCACATGCATGTAGACTTCCTTTATCATTTAACCATTCAATTACTATTTTTGAATCTCTCAATACCTGGATGTCTCTGAAAGCTAACCGAGTTGTCAAGGTTAATGTTGCCCAAACTCCCAATAATTTTTCCCTTGTATTTGTTCCTTTTCCACAGTTAAAAGTCCATCTGTAAACTGAAAAATATGATGGTTTTATAACCCCCCTGCTCCGCACTGCTGGCCATTTGATTGTGTTGCTCCATCAAAACATGCCACTGTAGTCCCTACTCGTCGCATTGGTATACAAGAGCGTAATGGAGAGAAATCTCGATGACCTGTATTCCTTTTTAGTGCTCCAAGAGACTTTGTGACCACATAATAGATTGAAGGAGACCCTTGCTCGAAGATTCCTTTATTTCTCTCCAACCATATATTCCAGCAAATAAGTGTAGGTAGAGTAGTTGGGACAATCTTCTCCTCTAGCCATATTTTATAGCAATATGTTATAGTGTATCCTTCCCATTCTTTTTTAAACTTTAGCCCAATGTGGATTCTCGCCCACACCTTCTTTATGAAGATGCAATGGATCATTAAATGATTCATAGTCTCCAATTCTTTTTTGCACAGGTGACAAAAGCTAGGTCCTTCCCGTCCTTTCAATTGTAGGTTGTCCTAGGATAGTATTTTGTTTGCCACTGCTAACCAGATAAAAATCTGTATCTTTAAGGGTAAGTCCCATTTACAATATTTTAGCCTCCACCCACCTATTGGTTGCGTCCGAAGTGTTGTCATTAAGGCCTTATAGACATTTTTGACAAAGAGAAGTCATGATTTATCTCCCCCAGTCCACATCAACTCATCTACTCTGTCATGTAGATAGACGCTTGATCCATAAGAGCTCTGCAAAAAAGATCCCATTCCTATGCCATTTTTTCCGTGATCCCTAGATCATCGCTCTCTATCCACGGTGAGGAAAAGGAGTCTGGCCTAGTTGGTCCCTTGGCCTGATAGAGTAAGGTAATATTTTTCTATTTTAAAATGGATAAAAGGTTTTGTGACAGAAAGGAAGAGTCCCCTATACCTAGTATTCTATCTCTACCAAGTTGAACATGGTGTCTCGATCCCAGGCTCCAACTCATCCAATTTGTAAGGAGATGTACAAATTTTAAGAGATTTTTCCAAGTTTGTGAGCCAGTTGAAGGTTGATAGGCCATCGATCTAAGCCAAGTAGTTACTAAAACATAGGGAAGATACTTATCTTTAATCACTCTATTCCAGATACCATCCTTAGTTAACACTAGCCATAAGTGTTAGTCGCTAGAGCTTTGTTGAAGTGATAAATGTTTTGAATTCCCCACCCGCCAAGGTTCTTTGGTTTTGCTAAAGTCTCCCATATGCAGAGATGGTAATGAAATTTATCACTACTTCCCTTCTAAAGGAAACTGAACATAGTTTTCCTTATCTTGTTGAGGACTGAGACAGGTATAGCCACCAAGGACATCCAGTAAACTGGTTGACTTTCTAGGACCGATTTTAATAAAATGTAACGACCACCCAGTGACAGCCACATGTTGCACCAATGTCCTATTTTTTTCCATTTTAACGAGTAACCATCTCCAATCTTCCGCTTTGTACAAACCTGTCTTGAGAAAATATCCAAGATATTTGAATCCTACCAAGAGATCAGCAGAATTATACGGGAGAAATTCCTTGAAAACACTTATTTCCTCCTCAATTAAACCAACATATAGTACAGTGGATTTTGTCGCGTTCACTTGTAATCTCGAAGTTTTACAAAATAATTTAATGAGACTGTCTAACTCCTGCCATTCCTTCTGAGAATCTCTAGTCATGATTAAGACATCGTCCACAAAAAAGAGATGGAGTATTTTGACTACTCTGGATACCTTCACTCACATCAGCTTTCCTTCTCGTTGGCTTTTCTTAAGAAGCAGACTGAGGCCCTCCATTACCAAAATAAAAAGTAGAGGGGGTAATAGACACCCTTGACGCCAACCTCTGCCACTTCTGTAAAAGGAAGTAGTCTCCCCATTAAGTAGAACAACAAATGTCGAGGAACTGACACAACTCATAATCCAGTTTGTAGTCTGAATGCCAAATCTTGTTTGAATTAAAATCAGTGTTAGATTGTCCCAACTTATGCAATCATAGGCTTTCTTTAGATCAAGTTTTAGAACTAGGGCCTTCAATTTTTTCATTTTAATGCTATGCAGGCATTCTTGTGTCGTTCCTATGGCGTCTTGTATTTGTCTTCCTTTAAGAAAACTCATTTTATCTTCAGACAGAGATCGAGAGAGAATAGGTTTGATCTTGTTGGTAATAATCTTCGAAATTATCTTATAGCATAGGTTGCATAATGAAATTGGTCTTAAATCTTCGAAAGATGTTGGCATATTTATTTTTGGTATAAGGGCCGGGAAATTCGAATTAAGGCCCCCAACCACTTCACCTCTGATGCTGGACTCCTCTACCATCTACATCAGATCTCCCCCTACCAGGTCAAAAAAGTAAATAAAGAACTCAACAGTCCAACCATCAGGTCCGAGAATTTTATCTTTTCTAAAAAAATTTAGCACCTCCTTTAATTCAACCAGTGTGCAAGGTCTTTCCAGCAGTCTGACGTCCTCCTCGTTTACCATTCGGAGAAAGAGACCCGTTGTTAAGACCTGTTCATTTACAAAGGATTGATCATGCGCCTCAAAGAAACTTTTGTAATATTTAGTGGCCTCTGCTTTTAGTTCCATCTGACCAGTATGTACTTGCCCAAGTTCATCAGTAATCTCCCAAATATGTTTACGATTTCCACTGATACTGATGTGATAACTACACCACTGAAACCACCACACCCTTAATTAGTATTACTCTGGTTTCCACCACACCCTTAATTAGTATTACTCTGGTATGTACATGCCCCAGTTCATCAGTAATCTCCCAAATATGTTTACGATTTCCACTGATATTGATGTGATAACTACACCACTCATCAGTAATCTCCCAAATATGTTTACGATTTCCACTGATACTGATGTGATAACTACACCACTGAAACTACCACACCCTTAATTAGTATTACTCTGGTTTCCACCACACCCTTAATTAGTATTACTCTGGTTTTCCTTTTAGTTGCTCTTTGATTAGTATTACTCTCTTCAGTTGCTCTTTGAAACCAATTTCGCTCTTATTTTCTCTCTTCTTTGCCCCTTTAACCAATTTTGCTCTTATTTTCTCTCTTCTTTGTGTGCCGGCCGAGAATATTATTGATAAAAAGGCAAACTTCTCCAATGAAATGAATAAGATTCACGTTCGTTTTGGTTGTTTGTTGATAGTTATGCACAGCCAAGAAATATTTATTTCCTTTGTTTATGTGAACGCATTAGCAAGTAAAATTGAAGTTTTCTGTTCTCAGTTTAAAAAGGATAAAATGAAAACTTGCGCATCCAGGGAATCGAACCCTGGTCAGTACCGTGGGAGGGTACTATGATACCACTACACCAGATGCGCTGTCGATGTCAGAAGTCTTAACGAAATATTTGTGTTTGGATGATCCACGTGGGATTGTTTTTAAATGATGCAACCCTCCTGTAACAACGACGAGGATGCCCGCACTTACTTTTTAAATTTTTGGATGTGCGCTGGCTGCGTTTGATGTCCCGAATTCTTACAAACTTAAAACCATCTCTCAAGATTTTGGATCCTAATCTCTCCAATTTAGAGCGTCAATAAACTTATTTTACATTATCTTTTTGTTTCTACACTAGTTTATTTTAGGTCAAAATTATGGCTTATGTCTAGGTATTCAATAAGGCTCTATCCTTTCAATTATTTTAGTGTTGCTTGCAAAGGTTTCACATGCTACTTAGCCATACGACTCTATAGATGTTGCATTTTAATGCATTGAGAGTAAGAAACATTATCTCATGCTTCAATGTAAACATGTTTTTCCACTTTTACCCTTTTGGAAACTTGGTATCTATGTGCTCAATAAAAGGTTTTTCATTATGTTTATATTGCTCATTGATAACATATTCTTTTATTAGTCCCTACCAAAGGTCGAACTATAACAATGAGTTGGACCAATCATTAGTTTTTTGTTTGACTTAAAAATTTTCTTTTTGTTTCCAATGTTAAACACCAAAGGTCGAACTATAACAATGAGTTGGACCAATCATTAGTTTTTTGTTTGACTTAAAAATTTTCTTTTTGTTTCCAATGTTAAACTTAGGAAAATTTTGATAATAATTTTTTTCTTTTTAAATAAATGAAAAACTGCATTTTCTTGCCATGTTATTGGCTTTCAACTTCAAAGCATTATTGTAAGGGTAGTTGCATGCATTAATGGTTATTATAGGGGTGGTGTCATGCATTAATAGACAGGCCACCACTTACCTCTACTTCTCTTGCCACTGTTGATGCTAGGAATCGAATTGCCCACCTTTATTTCCCATTGTTTCCAAGCAAGCCATAATGATTCATAAATCATGTCCTCGTGCCAACCATGAATTCCCAATTCCTTCCTTCCCTCATGTTCAATGGGTTCCTTCCTGCCTATTCAGATGATGAATGGGAAGCCATTAATGCCAACCTAAGGAGATAAGAGCAAATGCTTAGTAATTCTTTTATATAGAGAGAGACTAGTAACTATGAATTAATAAAAAATCATAAATATTAGTTATTTATTTGGTCCCATTGAAAGTCTTGTTGTTAGCTAAAATCATAAATATTAGCATGAGTTTACTAGTGCTACTAGTAGATGCAAATTCGTTGCCAACGTTCATCCTCCATGCATCAAATTAGTTTAGGACGACAACACTAACATGGCCTCCTATGCAGTTTTTTAATCTTCTCAATAAATTTGAATTTTGCAGAAAAAACAGTCGTCCCATGTGGTTCATCATTCGCTCATGCTATAGTATTTAAAGTAACATATGAACATGAGGTTGACCCAAGCATGCTCCACCTTTTACTTGAGTGTTTATGAGGGGAGCAGATAAGGTCGTGTGTCAACTACGCACTATAAACTTTAGGTATAGGGCCACGCTTTGACGGGCATTTTTCATAATCCCTTCATAAGAGAAACTTCATCCTTGTACTCATCGCTAACGACCCAACAACACAAGTCAATTTTCTCCTAATAACCTCAACCAACCAACCAACCAACCTCAACCAACCATCTCAATTTTCTCCTAATAACCTCAACCAACCATCTAATAACCAACCAACCATCGGTTTCCGAGATACATAGTGGGACAAAACAAGATGACTTTCCCTTCCCTCACACAAATTCAGAGTTTCTGCAATTGAAACAGACCTAAAACCTTTCTTTGGCTTGTCATCCGGGGAAGATATATATTGGGGCTTTCCTATCCAAGGACTATCAGCTGAAGTGAATAGGGTGTAGCCAAAATTCTCCTCAACCAAAGGATCTTCATTATCCATCACTGACCACCGCTTGTAATTTCTCATCTGCCCAACTTCTCTTGCGCCAAGGGAGAAAGTGGAAGATATTGTTCATCTGTCGACGAAGGACCTGGATTCAGTGCTCGAGATGCCACAGACTTCCTTATATGGTACAATATCCTCCGCCTTCACCACCCACTGCTCAAGTATGATACCTATTTCATGTTGTTTACATAAGATCGTATTTAAGGCCATCTCTTGTTGTTCGGTATGGAATCCACGACTCCCCACTTTGTTATTTTGTATAAAACGTAGTGCCAACATTGGGCCAGAATCATTTGGGTGAAGTAACATGGAAAATCCGAGCACCTCGCAAAGTCGACAGCTAGGAAAGGGCCAACAACGACTCAACTTCATTGGTAGAATGCACAAAAACGGATCACAACACCATCATTTACACGCCTTCGAGTTGAATGCACAGATCTTTGTTCATCTCCATTGTATGTATATCTCTGTAGATTTTACCAGTCAAATCATTGGACGAAGGGAGGTCCCTTGTCCCACAAACAAGGAGATTTCATACACTAATTTGGTGTGGCTTGGTCGTAACCTTAAAAATAGATTATTATTATTATTATTATACACTATGAATAATGCTTTTTTTTTTCAATTTGCAGGTTAACAAATTTATTTAATTTTAATAATAATTATTTAATTTATTGTTTCTAATTTAATTAATTAAAAAATTTATATAATCATACAATTTCATTTATGTTTCTTCAAAAAAAAACTCTAAAAAAAATGTGCTTTAGATATGCTTATAATATGAATAATATTGGGGCCAAAATCATTACCTCCATTTGAGGACAAATAGGATGGGCCTTTGGGATGGATGGAGTAATTATAACTTAAAAAAGGCCAACTTGTTGCAAAATACATGTCCAAATATTTTTAAAAAGTAAATGTTATAATATGAATAATGTTGGGGCCAAAATCATTACCTCCATCTGAGGAAAAATAGGATGGGCTTGTGGGATGGATGGAGTAATTATAACTTAAAAAAGGCCAACTTGTTGCAAAATACATGTCCAAATATTTTAAAAAAGTAAATGTTACAAAGTAGAATCAGAAATATGTATCAAAGAAATGAAAATATAATTTTAATTGGTTGTGGTGCGGTGCGATGCGATCTTCTTGATAATATCACCAATCATTGATGTTGTGTATGCCTTAAACCATTAAACAATGGAGTCAGCTAACTCGGGAGAAATCTTCCTTCTTTTTAGGCCAAAAAATGGATCTGAATCCAACCAAATTTTCAGAGGTAGACTGAGTTTGGCATGGATCAAAGTTCCATGCATTTCATAACCTTACCCCAGGGGTTTTGCCCCATTTTAAACCAACCCAAATGCTTAGAAAATCGATCATACTTCTAGATTGACCGGAAATTTAAAATTGCACCACCGGAAAACATGTCAGAAAAGTAACTCAGGAGGGAACATTTCTCTCAAGTTAGCCCACTCCTTAAACAATGTTTCCACCTACATGGAACAAATGCAAATACATTTTGCAACGCTCTCAGTAACATTACTAAGCATCGATGCAAACTTGAAGTACTTAGAGCAAAAGTGGACATAATACAATAGTTTAGCTTCTTTAATTATATATCTGGTTGTTTTCCTGATCTTTCCATCATATTACTTCAACGCTTTGATGGATTCAATAGTGTGGGTAGGTTCTATCACTCTTAACAAATTTTCCTTAGTTTCTCCCTTACATAATAATGAGGAGATTTTCCATGGTTTTTCCCTTACATAATAATCATGAGCATGGTTGAAAGACACAAAGTAATTCAACACTGGGACTAGAAACATGAGAAATAGGGTTATGTCGTAAGCTACATTTTTTATAGAAGTTTGTACAAACTATAATAATACAAGGTAAGCTACATTTTTTATAGAAGTTTGTACAAACTATAATAATACAAGGGTTGTATGGCAACGCAGTCCCTGCCAAGTTAGTTGAGAAATATATGTTGAACAATGAAACTTAATATAACTAAATGCACAAGTAATGAATAGTTTTATCAAAAGATAATAATTAAAAAATACATATAATAAAGAAGAATAACATTAATGTTTATGCAACTTTGTTAAAAACAAACAAAAATGCAAAGTATTCAATTTAAAGTAAAACTTAGTAAGTGAGTGAAATGTTCAATGGGGAGGTTAGCATATGTTAGAAGCAAATAAGTGAAATGTTCAATGTAAAGATTAGCATATGTGGGAAACAATTTAAAGTGTTTGGACTAAAAACATTTAAGATAAAACTTTGTAAAAATATGCAAGGTAAATTGTTCAATGTGAAGTAAAGCTTAGTAAATTTTTAATGTCGATTAAAATTTAGTATTTAAATAGTAAATGTTCAATGTGGAGTAAAACTTTGTAAGTAAATAGGTGAAATGTTGAATGTGTAACACCAGTGTCAAATTTGTTTTTTCTCTTTTAAACTACAAGCCTAAATAGTCAATTAACATCAAGTAAATAATTTATTTACACATTTTCATATGTTTACACCACAGTTCATCATTGTCAACTTAATTTACATTTGTAAGGTTGTGAATTGAGTAAGATAATCTTTGCACAAGATTGCTAAGGAGGTTCTTTGCCCACTTTGCTTAAGGTTGCACGCATAAATATTTTCTATAATTTTAATTCCCCAATGACATTAATTGAATTTAGATTTTGCAATGTTGTGCAACAAATTTAGTAATTATTGACAACTTGTCTAAAAGACTCACCATTTCTCATCAATTTATCCTATCAAAATTATGATTCCACCAAGAGGTTCAAAATTTTTATTTATCTACATAAAGTTTTCATATCAAACAATATTATCACATAATCTTCCATAATCAAACCTTTTCAAATTTACAATTTAACAATTACATAATATGATATTCATAGTCAAAACTCTTCAAAAACACAAATTGAAATTGGTTTATTTATATATCCATAATATAATTAGAACACAAATCCTTCCAAATTAAGTTTATACCAAAGAAATATATA
>ML782664.1:257190-273250 GCA_009831015.1 Picea engelmannii
AGGTAAGGGAGACTGGCAGCCGAAGGACTGTCTAGGTGACAGAGAAGGTGCACTCTCCTGGGGTGGAACAGGCATGTGGGGAATGAGGGTCTGTGGGCAGTGAGCGTGGGAGATTCCTGGGAGATCTTTCTTCCTGGTGATGTATATGTGCTATCTTCCCTATAACCTCATCCTAGCCTAGGATTCCTTGCCTTGGGGTGGAGCTTGGTCCCAGCTCGGGGGTGACCCACTGTTGAGCTGATGAACAGTGTGGTCTAAGGCTGGGAGGTTCGTGGAAGGCCTGCACTTGGTTGGTGAATTTTACAGCTGTTCAAAGATAAGTATCTGAATTATGTTTTTATCACATTTGGCATGACTGCGTTGTTCATGTATCATGTTTTCCGCTGTGTAAATGAGTTACTGTGGAATGCGATGGAATGCTTAATTATAGCAGTAACCAGATATGTTTCACTCTGTAATTTAAATGTGTTTAATTGTGTTTAAATGCATTTTCTTATAATGTCTGTACGAATTATGTAAAAGCCGTGTACAGAATGGTAACTGAGAGGGTTGTAAAACCTGGGTAGTGTGGAAAAGGGTACACTACACATATGGCTTGTTGTTGCAGGTGTGCACAATGTCACTATCAATGCCGCTGAGCAGAAGGTGACTTTTACAGGAACTGTGACTTCTGCCGATGTCTTGTTGAAGAAGTTGCAGAAATCCTGGAAGCATGTGGAGTTGCGGGCGCTGGATGAGAACAAACAACAGAACGAAGCCAAGTCTCAGAAGCAACGTGAAGAGAAGAGATCGGGAAAAGATGTCGGTGGTGATAAGAAAGAACATGCAACGATGGTTCAGAGCGAAACGCAGAAGAAGCCCAAGGATCTGAAGCAACAGACAGAGCAGAAGTCGGGTAGCGATGGCGGTGGTAATGCGAATGAAAATGCAGAACAAGACGCTTAGAACTCCGAACCAACAGAAAGCGGGCCGACACGAAGGTAAAAAATGTTTCCGAACATCTGGAAAGGAGTTAGTCTGGTAACTAATAGGGAAATAGATTGTGCTAAACAGAATTATAACGGAGGGATAAGAGCATACTTTTACACATAATTGTTAGCAGATCAAAGAATCGACAAGAATAAACAACCCACTACACAACAATCACAGTCAATCTACTCATTCGCTCCTCAAAATACTCACAAGAATAGCAGGAGAGACAAGTCACTGACTGAATGGAAATTCAAACCAGTAGTTATCCCTACAGTGAAATTACCAAACCCCATTACTCTAAATTAGCTGACAAGCCCAAACAATGGCGTTCAACCCAGTTACAATGCCCTCTGGCTTGTCTGCACAACACTTTTGAGCATATGGCTCCTCTGAGTAACACAATCCCTTTCCTCGTTTCACGAAGAGGCTGATCTCTTTATATACAAAGATCACAATTAGTTACCATCCTAAATTCCTTAACATAAATGCATTATACCCCTAAATTTAGGGATAGTTAGAAAGACCACATGAGCATCCTAAACATAAGTGCATTAAACCCGTAAATTAGGTTTAGGGCTACTTAGAACCACATATAGCTAGATGCCACAATTTTATGTAAGTCTTAGTTTAGTTGTTCTATATTTAAAAAAAAAATTGCTTAAATTTATTTAAATTCATTTCTAGATTCAAAAATACAATTTAAACAACAACAAAAATGTGATTTATACAGATTTATATATTCAGATTTTATGCAGATTTATATAATCAAATTTTATGCAAATTTATATAATCAAAACCCCCCAAAAATTAATATATTACACATCTCTGAAATATGAAATAAATAAGATGAAAACTAGTTTTTTTTAACCCTTTATAAATCCCATAAAGCATAAAATGTCTCCAATAAACATAAACCAAAATGTTTTATTAGATAAAAAATTTCCCCACATTTTTTTTTTGATGTAATTTGTATTTTCACTGTATAGATAATGCGCAAGTGGAGGAAGATCCATTATGCACTTGTGGGCAAATAGTGTTTAAGATCGAAACAGTGATAGCTGCTACGAACCATTTTCACGATGAGAACAAGATTGGAGAGGGAGCATTTGGCCCTGTATACAAGGTAACATAGGTTAATCAGAAGGCTTTTATTGGTTTATATAAGAATAACTTAAAAATTTAAGTGGATTAGCTGTTCTTACATCAACCTTGACACACCAAATTGGTGTATGAGAATTTTCCTATCTATCGAGGTATACATATTCTATCTTTTTGGATTTGAACATGTGATATTTTAGGAGGAAAGGCATGTTCTTATTCATTAGGCTCACTCAAACTGTAATTTTTTAAGAGGAAACACATGTTCTTATCCATTAGGCCCACTCAAACTATATAGTTTAGAAAAATAATTAAAATTTACTTCACAAAATTTTCAAACTGTTTCATTTGTCTGAATCTCTCAGGGAACAACTCAAGACGGAAAAAAAATAGTTGTGAAGAAGCTGTCTGTTACATCTAAGTAAGGACCAAAGCAATTTCTGAATGAAGTTGAGCTTCTAGCCCAAGTTCAGCATCGAAATCTTGTAAAACTACTCGGTTATTGCGCAGAGGAATCATAAAGTTTGCTTATTTATGAGTACTTTCCGAATACGAGCCTTGATAAATTCCTATTTGGTGAGTCACTTCCACTTGATTGTGTTATATGCAGAAAAAAAGCACTGATGTATCAATCTAGTTAGTTCAGTGTTGAATTGGTGTGTTGAATGCACCGATACAGATCCAGACAAAAGCAAAGACCTTCAATGGCAGAAGCGTTTCAACATCATCTTGGGAATGGCTCGTTGGCTTCTCTATCTTCATGAGGATTCTCAACTGCGGATTGTTCATCGAGATATTAAAGCAAGTAATATTTTGTTGGACGAGAAACTGAATCCTAAGATAGCAGATTTCGGCACTGCAAAACTTTTCCCTGAAGATAAGACTCACGTCAGCACAACACTAGTTGGAACTTTGTATGATTTCTTGACACTCTCGTGTGTGAGAAGATATTACCAATTAGGGATTAAATTTCACTTTATCATTGCTCAACTCCTAAAAGTTCCCTCACAATATCTTTTCTGTTGGAATTTGAATATGCAACGGGTATATGGCACCAGAGTATGCTATGGAGGGACATTTATCTGTAACTGTCGATGTCTATAGATTTGGCGTTGTTCTCCTGGAACTTCTCACTGGAAAAAAGGCAATATCTGAAAAGGAGATGCTTGTAGGATGGGTGAGATACTCTAGACTGTTCTCGTTGTATTTCCCATTGAGGATGTCTTCGTTCTAGAACATGTTATTTAGTTCATCTGTAAACCGTTTAGCCAAGAATACGATTAGGGGTTTCACTGATCTATTTTGATATGAATTCCTCATCTGTTGATTATGTACTAATTTACTAAGAAACTAAATTAAGGCCATTCTTATGGATCTCTTGTCATGTATATATTTTATGAAAATGCAGGTATGGAATTCATACAAACAAGGAAAAAGCGTGCAGACTATTGATCCAACAATAATTGAAACATGCGATAAGGAGCAAGCCTTGAGATGCATTCATGTTGGTCTTTTGTGTACACAGGCTGATTCATTGCGTCGCCCACCAATGTCAGAAGTTACTACAATGTTTTCAAATTCTGTGACGTTACCAGTTCCCACAAATCCACCGGTATCACCTTCTCCATCTAATTTTTTTATTTCTGACTTTGTTGGGTTCAAACGTGAGATTTGAAGTCGTAAATTTATGTATAATGAAGAAGAGATAGAGATCAGTCTCCTTGTACGCCCATGGAGATTTATTTATAGTAGTTTGTTGTTTATTAGTGTGGAGGTGTATTTGATTGTTTGTATTTCCGAAAGCAGTAAAAATGGTGATTAGTTATATATAACACTGCATTTTGAATAAGCTTAAGAATCTGTCGGTTTCTAGTTTTAATTTGGCCAAGACAGTTGCGCAAAAAGGTAAAGAGTTAATAATAATAATAATAATAAATAAAATAAAATAAAAATTGTGAAGATTTAATCTAAAAGTTATAATTTTTGGTTGTTTTCTTGTAATTTTTTTCTTTTGATTTTGTTTGAAATCCGGAAATTTGGTGATGAATGGTTGGATCTGCAGATTTGAGTGGCTAAGTTTGTATAATCCTAGTGCCCTAGGAGTTTTTCAGTAACTTTTTTCTTTTGATTTTGTCCCAAATCCGAAAATCCGGTGATGAATGGTTGGATCTGCAGATTTGAGTGGCTAAGTTTGTATAATCCTAGTGCTCCAGGAGTATTTCAACAATTTTTTTCTTTTGATTTTGTCCAAAATCCTGAAATCCGGTGATGAATGGTTGGATCTACAGATTTGACTGATTAAATTTGTATAATCCTAGTGCTCCAGGAGTTTTTCAACATGCTAAATCCATTTATGCATTCAGAAATACAATTTAAAAATAACAATTTTATCCAAATTTATATCACAAAATTCCTGACAAAAAAACCCAAAAATAAAATGTTTATCCAAAACCATTCCTCATAGCTTATAGTTTTGTTTTTCCCGAGTACATCGCTTAAATCATGGCTATTTAATGCTAATTTACATATGTGGGCGAATTATGGCCATAAATTTAAGGGTTTATGTAGATTCTGAAGCAAATTTCTTCCAAATTTTTGCTTTTAAAAAATAATTCAAATACCGCAGGTCGGAGAAATTCTGTTCTGTGAGAGCTTTGGAGATGAAATCCCTTTCAAAATAGGCCAAATAGCGGTGCCGGAGAGGTCGAAAATTATATAAACTAAATTAAAATTTTTGTATAGAAGAATAAGTATTTGATAATTTTATGATTTCAAAGTCATTTTAGAATTCATATCTTATCCTTAGGACAGTAGGTGACGGAGTGTGTTGTTAAGACACTGTGATGTTAAAGTTATTGGTTAGAAACCTGCTGTGAGGACAAAAAATCCAACCATGTTAAGAGTTGGTGTGGTTGACTGCTTAAATGCCCAGTTAAGGTTTCACAGCCACAGACTAGTCAAACAGGTCACTGATAAACTAGCAAACAAAAAAAAAAGAATTCATATCTTCAGCTTTTAGATCTGCCTTTACTAGAAATGAATGAAGAATGCTAATCAAACATATCACTGACAAACTAGTAAACAAAAAAAAAAAATCATATCTTCAGTTTTTGGATCCACCTTTACTGAAAATGAATGAAGAATGCCTTTAATTCTATCATTTGTTATGTGTTCAGGCTTTACTTGAAAGGTTTATGCTAAAAAAAAATCCATTTAATTCTTTTGAATGGTAAGTTGATTTCTTTTATTTCTAAATATTTGTTATTCCAGGGCTCTGCTCCGTGAAGGAGAACAACCAATCCTCCAAACGGAGCAATGAGTTTTCTACTGATTTGATATTAATTCCATTCACTAAGCATAAATTTAAACAATTTTCCAAAGTATAACATTGTTATATTGAATATTTTTGTTTATTTTTTTTTTAAATTAAACCATTTTTTAAAATTATGATTGGTGAAGAACTTGAACCCCTTATTACAGAGGTGCGCTCTTTTCCCATAGACTTTGCCGACCACTTTACCACGCTAGTTGTGATGTGGCCAAACAACCATGGTGTAAAGCATGTCACTATCACCGACAGTGACACACATTCTGTTACACTTTGCATCTTTTGCAATATCCAATAGATATATGTACTGCATTAGATATATGTACTGCATGTGTATGGAGACAGAGGATACACTATCTTACCTAGCAGGGACTACGCTGCCATGCAGCTCTTGTTCACAATAACTTCTTGTTTATATTATTTCATCATCCAACATTTATGCACCCAAAATCCTTGTCAAACTGGAAAATCCATTAATTGTGTAATCAATTTTATACATTAAATGACATGAAGCCTGCAATAAGACATAAAAAATATTAGCCAATTAAATTTTAGAAAAATATATTTTTTTATTATTTAAAAAAATACATATATTGATTTCCTATGTTACACATTGGATATAGCACACAAATTTAAAGTCAACAATAAACTAATACAGAGTCAAAAGGCAAACTTATTGCTATAGTCCAAGGCCTTCTACAGGGACTAATAAACGACCATTTAGATACTTAATGTTTAATTCATTACGGGTATGAGGCCTCCCACACTATTGAAAGTATGTTGATCATGGTGCCCTTTAATTATTTTCTTCCAAGTTCATGTATCCATTCATTGCCAAAAATGCTAAAAATTGAAGCCATAAAATATTTCCCTGGGTATCCATTCATTCATTGTCACAAAAATTAAAAAAACAAGGTCATAAGATTACAATAATAATAATACACAACAATTAAGAAAATATTTCAAAAGTTATCAATTTTTCTCCTTCATTCATGGTCAAAGAAACAAAAAAGAAAATCCACAAGATCACAATAATAACAAGTGCTACAGTAGTAGCGATGTCCCTGTCGTAATAGGGATGTGGTAATAACGATGTCCCTGTTGTTATGCAGTAATAGAAGGATAGCCAACAAAGATTAAAATAGCAGGGAATCAATTGGACACTGACGGAGACTAAAATAGTAGGCAATCAATTGGACACTCACGAGAAATGTTACCTTCAGTCTTATTCCTTAGAATCAGCTTCAGAAGGAAGGTCTTGCCTGACTGCAGGTCTTGCCTGACTGCAGGTCTTGCTTTAGTTCTGGGAACAATTCAACGGTACTTTTGATCCGCTAGGGCATGTGGACAATTGTGAAGTGCACTCGGAATAGAGGCATTGGGATTTTGAGCTTGCTTAATTCATGTCTGATATCAAAGGGAGAAAAAACAGAAACCACGAAGTACTACTAAATGATATACTTGCGCACCTACACAACTGATCCTGGTACTAGCGACTTCTCTAAGAGACACAATAGCTAGATCTTCCGAAAGGCTAATCCCACTCATGCTCTTAGACCAATGACTGATACTCATTTACTTTGAATGGGACTGAATCAACACTCACTAGGCTAGCTCAGATGAGGGAGACCTGGTTAAGCAGATGAAGCAGAAGTTGCACAGTCCTAATTATGAGTTAGACACACTCATAGAAAACCTCCAATCCTTTAACATTAAGGAATTATGTCATAAATGTTGACCAAATTCTTTAACATTAAGGAATTATGTCATAATTTTTTACCGAACATAAGTTCTAACCAGCATACATGTATGCACATGATACTCTTTTGCAACCAACAAAAGCATGCCCATAATCCTCGTGGAAAATCTCGAGTTGACAGAAATTGGCTTTGAAGGACTAATGAATCGTTTGGGATATTCAGAAGCCTTTCAACATAATAAATTAGCTTTTTTCCAGTCGATATCATACATGTTGATGTTACTTATGTTGATTCAACATTCGGGGAGCTTTGGAAATAATTTTTAGTGGAATAAAAATAGGATTAGCAATATAGTCCATCTTAAGCAGCTTTTTCAATCGATTTTGAGGAGTTTGAGGAGTGATATGGATTATTTGTTTATGCCCACCGGGATTATTCTGCCCACCGGAAGTATTTTGTCGTTAGTCGACGAGACCAACACTCATCTATTCTTACATTGTTCCTATACTTATCAAATCAAATTTGGATTGAAATTGAAGTCGAGACTGATTTTTGCTCCTTGTGGAGGAGTCATACTTTAAAATATTGTTTTCATATATGGTTTTCTAGGAAAGAACTGAAGGATTTTCGAGATATTCCCTTTCTGGTGCTCTGGGGCATTTGGACAACACGAAACTCTTCACTATAATTAGGCATTGACCAAAAACATTGTGTGTTTTTTCTAATGTCACACTTTAGAAATGTTTTATTTTTACTTTTTTTTTAATTATTTAAAAAAAAAATGGACCATTCCATTGGAGATAAAATAAAACTCTTATTGCAGATGTGGCAGTTGTTCATAAACGAAAACATAGGGAAAATATTGGGAGGTCGAAGATGCATAAATGAAAACATAGGGACCAGGTGGTCATTCATAAATACAAACATATGATCATCCATCAGTTTAGATGGTTCATTAGTATCCTCCTGTCAGTGCATTGTCACTATAGTAATCTTTGTTGCAGTCGATGGCGCATCGTGGCCATCTTTCTCCACTTCACCACCCCTGTTTCTTTTTTGCAACATTATGTTTTTGAACCTATTGTAAGTAATTCTTACTTCATTTAAGCAACTTCTATTCTTTCCTTCATGTCTACAACCTAGAGTAATTCTAATTACTCTAATTACAGTTTTGGGCCTCTCTTTAGGTATGTGTAATTCTAATTACTCTAATTACAGTTCTGGGCCTCTTTTTAGGTATGTGAACGAGATGGAAAGGTATGTGAACGGGATGGAAGGTGGAGAAATGTATGAGCACATTTTGTTTTCTGAAGCTTCCTACAACAGAATGATCACCAATCAATGGCGATTCATGGCAACATCCAAGGTGATAGTGCCTTATATCCCACAGTTGAAAACCAACAACAATGATTCCTTGTTGTAGTATATCTCTAGTACACGGCTAAGGACCCTTCTCGGCCAAAACCTCGACATTGTCACTGAGGACCTTTAATGTTATTTGGTACCTTTATTTGACCTTTAAAAAGGTTTTTCTAGTTGTGCATATGACATTGAATTGCATTGCAGTAGATTTTCTAAAGCAATGGCATTGGGTTTGATTTCCATCATACTTTAGTTGAAACACACATTGTATTGTGTTTGATTCCTAGAAGACTTCCTTTTTTGAGACACAAGTCTCAATTTTAAATTTAATTTTGAACTCCATTGCCATGGGAAATATTGGTTCACTAGTGGTTTTGTCCTCAACTTGTTTCTGCAGTCCATCCTTCTTGTTCTTTGATTCCTAGTATGTTGGTTGAGCCTGTACAAGATTTTTTCCAGGGAATCAATGGCTAAAATAACAATGGAGGAATAGAATTTCTACGAAAGTCGATAATTACTCTTTATAGAAGCTATCAAATCAATGGAGAAAATAACAATGGAGGAATAGAATTTCGACGAAAGCTGATAATTAATCTTTATAGAAGTTATCGCAACATGCTTTACCTTTAAAATCATCTTTCAATATATAGGGTAGAAGGAACAGAGTAGTCATCCAGCCAACCAGCTCGTTGGATGATCAAGCCCTTTCGTACTCTATTGTATGCATTTTATGTTCACATAAATTCATTCATAGATATATTACATATTATGTGTTTTATTAAAAAATTTATGAAGCACATAAACATGTTAATGAACTATAAAGGAAATCAATGTTCATAAATGTTTCTTTTTTTAGTCTGGTTTTCATCTTTGCAAGTATTGTTACAGGATCTATGGGAGGAGTAAAAATTTACAAATATGTGTACATCCGATATTTTTTGGGGGTTCCACAACTAAGGATCCTTCTCGGCCCCATCTCGACGAAAACCTCAACATTGTGACTAAGGGAAACCAACTTTCCAGTATCCACATGAACCCCCATGACAAGCAACAACAACGAAAACAACATTGATTTATGAGTATCGATTATGAGAGTGTGTAGGAAGCCATGCGAGAGCCGAAAGAGCTGCCTCTGCATCATTTCTTGGATGAGTGGCCCAGATCGATAAATCCATAGGAGACTGAAACGTTGAACCATAGATCCTCAACTACCCATATAGTAGTTGTTAATTGATGCAACTTCAACACAAGGTATTTCTAAACTCTGTGATGCAGCTTCACCACTAGGTATTTCTAAACTCTGTAACTGTTTTCTGGCTAATTCACTAGTAATTGTTATTTATTTATTTTTCTTATTATTTGGTGTTGAGACTACTTATTCTTCACCAGTTTCACTAGTTAATTCTTCCAATTGACAATTGTTGTTGCATGTATGTAGCTGTGAAAATATAGCAAGCCTCGTGTCACCTTTGAACATGGACAACGAAGATGTGAAAGCTTGATGACGTTGAACATGGACAACGAAGATGTGAAATCTTGATGACATTTGGACTGTGTACATTAACTAGCACAACCGCTAATACAACAGCTGGAGAATGCCGAAAGGTATCGACTGGTAAAGAATTTATTAAATTTTATTATTGATTAACAAATAAGCGGTTGCGCTTCATTTATCTGGTGTTAATATTTTAATTTATGTTAATCACTTACGTGGCAATCAGTTAGTTATCAAAGTAATTTTTAAATATGATTAGGTAAATGTAAAAAAGTAAACACATAAATGGATGTCTTTATAATAGCTAGGAAGTTAATGATTGAAATCACAGCCATTTATTTTGTGGACTACTAAGAATATTCCAGCCATATTTAATCCTATCCATAGAAAACTTATTAAGCACTAAACCCCTATTAAATCTACCCATTGTCAATAGGTGTACGCCTTTCGGCGTAATTAAACAAAGGAAGGACTGCAAAGATTACTCGACCTAACACCTCTCTGTAATTGGAGTCTTTAATTTATAGGGAAAAAAATAAGATTATTTGTGTTCCATGCATAACCCTTTTTTTATGTGCTCAAGGAAATATGCCATTCCATAATTTTGGAAAGAATCTAGAATGGAAAACCTATACCACTTTTCAATCCTGAAGAGTATAAAAATGTGGATGCTATCAAAAGAATTGTGCAAAGAATAAGAAAATCTGATTTAGATACACAGGGTCTCACGAGGCAGTGAGCTTAAAAAATACGAAGAAGAAAGAAACACTCTCCATGGATGACAAAAACTCTCCACATCAACAAATGAATAAATGGGATTGCTTCAACCAAAGAAAATTATTCCTGTAAAAAATTTGCGGACAATAATAACAATGGTCAATCTTTTGGATACTCATTCTCTTCCTGCAAAACTAATATCTGAATCTCAACATTCATTGATCACAAAAAAATTGCAGCTTTATCTTGTGAGGCTACTGGGGCTGCACAGGAAATCAATGGCTCATAATGATCAGCACCAGCTGCGCACCATCCTACATCACAAAAATAAGTTTAAAACTCACCAAATAGACCATCCTACACCACAAATACTAATGTTAAAACTCACCAAACAGACCATCCTACACCACAAATTCACCAAAATGAAAACCATGGAATATACCCAAAATGAAGAAGAATTAAAATTGTTTTTGCACTAATAAAGGGGGGTGCATTCTACACTCTGGGTTGGGTGGTGTGATTCAAAAACTCTGACTGTGTATATATATGGGTGCATTGTATCCAAAGGGTGCACTCAATCCAATGATGTATTGGGTGCAATGAAAATGAACGCTTACATATATCCATTCATTCTAATCTAGGTGTGATCATTGATGTAAGGATGCATTATATTCTGGGGTGCATTGAATCCAAATGATGCATTGGGTGCATTGAAAATGGACACAAACAAACTGATCTACATCACGGTGTGATATGCACATTTAGGTTGCAAAGCTAGACATGTTGCATATCTTGGAGTCTTATCATGTCTTCATCATCAAATATTGGAACTTGACATATGCAATATTGAAGATGTAGAATTCTATATACATATAAAATTGAGGTTTAAATGAAAATGTATTATTTTATTAATATAGATTCATCTTAACTTCAAATCAATGATCTATTTTTTTCCTAAGTCCTTTTAACAATGTAACATTGAACATGTAGAATTCTATATACATATCAAATTAAGGTTTAAATGAAAATGTATTATTTTATTAATATTGATTCATCTTAACTTCGAATCAATGATCTATTTCTTTCCTAAGTCTTTTTAACAACTTAACATTTCTTTCCTAAGTCCTTTTAACAAACTTAACATTGAGATTTAGATGAAAATGTATTATTTTATTAATATAGATTCATCTTAACTCCAAATCAATGATCTATTTAACTCCAAATTAATGATCTATTTCTTTCCTAGATCCTTTTAACAACTTAACAATGGCCATCAAATTATGATGTAAAAATATTTCACTTCTCCCATGCAATTATTTCAATTTCAATGATATCAATCCAACAAAGGCCATATTTACATGTAAATAAAGAAGTGTTGTTGCAACAGAAAAATTACTTGTGCCTTTCATGAATAGGAAAATAGGAGGGCCAGACACCTGGCCTCTCGGACTATGTGGAAGAAAGAACAAACAATTTTCCTCTCCTACCATGGCACCAACTCCATGGGCTTGAGGTTGTTACAAGTAAAGGGAGGTAAGAAAAATATATCCAGTCTCTTCATTTACCGTGCTCCTCCAAGTCAAGTGCCTTAAGGAAAATCAGAGTGCACACAAAATGAAGTGGAAATTGTTGCACATACCACAAATATTTCTCTTTCAAACTCTGAGGCCAGACTCTCAATGGCAATATCATCTCCAAATGCAACAACACAACCTTCTATGTTTTCATCCATTGTCATGAGACCCTCTTGAGTGTATTGTAGGGTGATGATGTCATATTCGTCGTCCGAGTTCCCAGTGACAGACATGTATTTGGACCAACTAGCACCATCTCTTACAATAATTCAATTTTCCTTGTAAACAGCTTCTGCAGTTGTTTCTCTATAAAAAAATACAAAAGGCATGTACTACAGAGTTAGCATCACCCAAGTTCCAAACCGCCCAAATAATTTAACTAATCCAAACTAACTGTAATCATATATATCATTACTGCATAAAATAATTACAACCCAACTACATCAAGTAAGCCCTGCACCATCAAATGATTTGGCATCTCTGAGTTAATTTCCTGCATCTGGTAGATAAAATCATTGTGGGCAAAAAAAAGTACGAGACAGAAAACAAAACGAAATTGGGATTTGTCGTTGCAATATAATTAAATAAGTCTATTATGTACTGCATTCTCATATTACTAAAAATAGTCACTGAAGTTGAGTCTGCATGGTGAAGGTTCCAACCTCTCGATCGCGTGCAACCATGTTGGAAGATTGAAAATTCAATCATATATTTAAAGAATTAACGCACATGAAACCTATTTTTGAATAATCAAATAGAAAAATATATTAAAAAATAATAAAAATAAATTGACAACATGGGGACGAGCGACCTAAATGTGCAGTTGTTCATGACAAGTGGTTCCTTGACCTAAATGTGAATTTGTTCATGACAAGGGATTCCTCGCATCACAGGTGTTGGTCTTGAGATCCTAATTTCCATGGTTTTGCAACATCACAAGAAGCGATGATTTTTAGGAATAGCCAAATTGGTAAGAGGAAAAATAATTAAAAAAATTAGAATGTTGACACTTGGTTTGTTAAACAAACAATGAGTGGAAGCACAAGTGCCATATGTACATGGCTCACCTGCTACATGAACTCACAATAAGACAGAGCTAAGGAAATAAAGTGGAAATACTAAGTAGCAACCCCTGTGGCAATATGGAGTAGCAAAACCTGCACTGGACTCACTAACAATGTGGCAACCCAAAGGGGAGCAAGAGGAAGGGGCATAGTTATTGTGACCATCATCAGGATGAAGCCCGAACCCTAAACCTTGGATGATCACTGTGACACAAAAATAAGCTTTCAAAAAAGCCAAAGAAGAGCAGAAGGACTATGCACAACCGATACATAGGCATCAGTTTACCCGGTCCATCTGTTTCTCTGGTTCAAGCTATGCCATTGTTGGTTCTATCTATTTATGCTTCAAACAATCAATCAGGTATATGGAGTCAATTATTCAATTCACCCATATCTATGTTTTTCCCTGGCCATGAGATTCCAGGCCCATAACTCTCTGAGGGTAGTCAGAATGGAAAAAGGTTGAGTCCATGAGGTGAGCTTCTAACATATGGATCAAGTGAGATCGATACATGAATGACCTGGTACCCCACTACTGACTTCTGTGTGGTCTTCCTGACTAACCCATCAGATAGGGTATATTCCAGTTGAGCCCTTTGACCTCGGTGCTTCCACCTATCCTCCAATGTCAGTACGTGGTTGCATACATATTAAAATAGGTTTGTGTATGTAGGCTCTCCCCATAGCCTGCTTGCGCTTAGGATTTTTTCACTGATAGCCTCGGCTGTTAGGAAGGATTTTATCCCATACATATTTTTTTTGCATAGGGTTTTGATCAACTTCGAATAGAGGACGGGATCAACCATCATGGATTTTAGATCTTGTTTCTTGAGGAATGAAGTAGTTGTAAATCTAGAGATTTACAGGGTGAGGTACGAACGCTCGCCCGATGATGGATTTCACTGGTAAGCACGAAGAACCCTGAAATTTAGTGCATGTTCATTGAATGGTTAATGAAGCACGTGACTAATAAAAATTAAGTGTCAAGGAAATAACAAGTAAAACATAGTGTGCTCTCTGAAAATTGTTTTAGCACTTACATGTCTTCATTGGATTTTGTACCAGGTGCGAGGATTTACTTCGTGGGCAAGGTCTCTAGCTCAAGTTCAGAATAGCCCAGTTGTGCTAGGGAAAATTGTAGGAAGAAAAAGGATTCCATATTATGCAAGGAAACATTCTTTTTTCCAATTCCAAGGTAAGATTGAATTGTCCTTTGTTGGTGAATCCGCATCCAACATCACACAGGATCATCACTAAGCACACTAAGCCTGTATCAAGATTATTTATGATCCAGTTAGCCTGTTCTGACTTCTTTACCAGGCGTTCCTAGACCTGTTATGGCTTCTTACACATTAGGGTAGTTCCAACTTTTTGTATTTCCCAACGTGTTCCTCAAGAATCAATCCTCCCAATACTTGTAAGTTTACAAACAAATGGTAGGTAGGCCCTTATGCAACATATTGGTATTGATAGGCGTCGATGGTTGTGATGACCAAACTCTTCCTCCATCTTGCCTTTGAAATCTACTTATTGTTGTTGTAGCTGCACTATGTTTCTATATTATTATAGCTTTACCTTCCAATACCTTGATGTAGCTTCACTTGTGTTACCTTGATGTAGCTTCATACGACAATTACATAAACAAACTACATTTCTATGTCACTTACTATATCCGATCTTAGTTGGTCATTCACCTTCCAATCAATAAATCAATGGGCTTGGCTTGGGCTTCACCCTTGAGAAACACCAATTTAAGTTGATAGACCAACAACAATTTAAGTTCCATATATGGATGCATAGGTATAGACAACAGGGGTATAGGCTATAGATAGAGATTAGCAAGTTCAACCCTTGCCATACTGCCAGGAAGAAATGAGCAGGCCATGTGCCATAGTGCCAGGAAGAAATCAACAGGCCATGTGCCTGCATGCATGCAGGTGGTGGAGACGATGGTGTCAGACATTGAAATTTGGGAGGAAGATCACACACATATCGTATTCGTCAGACATTTTTGGGTGCATTGAAAACTTATAACTTAGGTTAAAACTTAGAACAAATAAATTGCATGCAAATCATCATCCAAATCATAAGTTAAAAGTTATGGATATACCAAATGTATTAAAAGTCAACATCAAACTAATTGACGGTCAACGTCGTATAGAACGCTAGAGTCCCTTCTTACCTTCAACAAGGACTAATAACTAGGCAATGATCAAGAAAATATTTTTCATAGAGATACATTAAACCCCATCCCATTAAAAAAAAACACAAAAACAAATTGTTTTATTTCAAAGCTTTTTCAACCAATCCCTTGTAGTAATGAGAAATTTTGTTATGGAAAATCTTAGGATGATTATCAAGAGGCATTGTAATGGTATTTTTTTAATTCTAGTTAGATGCATCTAACTTTTAAAATGAAAGTTAAATAATTGAAGAAATGTGATGGTATTTTTTATTCTAGTTAAATATAACTTTTAATGAAACTTAAATAATGGAAGAAATGTGATGGTATTTTTTTATTCTAGTTAAATATAACTTTAAATGACAAGATTTTTTTTTTCCAATATTTTTTATTCCATTTAAATACAACTTTAAATGAAAGTTAAATAATGGTAGAAATTTTTGTTTTTCCAAACGTTTTTTTTTAATATGATACATATAATTTTGGATTGTAAATATGTTAATATATTCCATCTTATATACCATTAGAAATAATTGAAACACATGTGTATTACATAGGAGGTAAAGTA
>ML782664.1:273298-286814 GCA_009831015.1 Picea engelmannii
AAAAAAAAACTCGGAATAACCCACACTCATTATAGGAGGAAAAATACAAGCATTGACATCATTTAAAAAAAATTGTTGCACCACGCGACCACGAATGCAGGTGTTGTCTCCAACTCTGCTAAAAGGACAACGTTATAGTCAAATTCAATTCAAATTGAAGTTCACAACTTATGCGTTTAGCCTACCAACGTTGTTGTGTCATGCTTGGTTGTATTGGAAAAAATATATCTATCGCTCAACAAAATTGTTTAGAAAGACTCGACATTACTAAGTTATTATGTTCAAACAATGAAAAATTTCAGAGTCAAGCCCCGGTAAGTTCATAGAACTTGTACAAAACGTTAGCATAAAATGGATGAACACTCATTTAAGGTTGATATGCACTGTGTGCAAAATGATTTATACTTATGTTGGTTGAGATGTATGAAAATATTCTTGGGTTGCAGATCCATAAATGTTAGAACATAGTGATTGTGATTCAAAGTCCCCGCTGATGCATAAATGTATTTTTGTAGTAAGGCTAAAACCTTCTAATTGATTGTCCTATTTCTCTTAATTAATTTGAGTGCATAAATGTTCTGTGGAGCGAGTCTATGTTACAGTGTTTACCACATAATATATTAGCTTTAAATCATCACACTATTTCCAAACTTTGGCCTTTTTTTCTTAATTAATTTGAGTGCATAAATGTTTCATCGAACGAATCTATGTTACAATGTTTACCACATAATATATTGGCTTTAAATCATCATTGTATTTCCAAACCTCCCTGGGAGAGACTAAGTTGTTGTGCAACACTTGTTATAATGGCACTTTCTTCTAAATACTTTTACTATCTCCAGATTTTAAAGTCTTACCATGGATTATACCACATCAATCCCAGATTGGGAGGGATTAAGTTGTCATCCAACACTTGTTATAATGGCACTTTCTTCTAAATACTTTTACTATCTATAGATTTTAAATCCTTACCATGGATTATACCACATCAATCCCAAATAGGGCTTCAGTGAAAATGGGTTGTCAAGGCATAAGATTAAGGAGCAAATTCCCAATGACATTGTGGGGAAAGGGGCATTGAACCTTGACTAAGTTTGAAACAAGCATCCTCACTATTTTGTCCCTATTATTGAAGAGGAACGCATGGTGAAGTATTAAAGTAAGAAGATAAGTTTGTATTAAATAAATATGGTTAAGTTTATTTATTTCAAACTTACGTCGATATTTTGAAATATAAGCTTCTGTTCATGGTGGTTGATTTAAATTTGCTCACCATCCTTTTAGTCTTAAAAAAAAGGGTTTGGATGATTACAAGGTGAAGTGTAATACTTTATTACAATACCTTTAATTGGTGAAAGGCTATGAAGGGAAAATATTCTATATAGAGTCGTTGGCATTTGTTTAGCAGCATATTAAATGGCAAAGTTACAGAGTGTAAAGTTTGAGATGGAAAATTTCAATGGGAAAACTAACTTTCAGTTATGGAAGCTCAAGATGTGGGATCTGCTCGTGCAACAAGTATTGCAAAAGGCATTGGTGGGCAAGTCAAAGAAACCCACAGAAATGTCGGACAAAGAGTCAGAAAATCTGGATTCAAGAGCTCTTAGTGCCATTCGTCTGTGTCTAGCAGATGACATTCTATTTAACATCATTAGAGAGGAAACAACATCAGGCTTATGGAGAAAGATGTAAAGTCTTTATATGACGAAGTCCTTGATGAAAAAAATCTTCTTGAATAGGCAGTTGTATATCTTACAGATGCAAGAAGGTACAAAAATGGTTGATCATTTAAATGTTTTCAATACTCTAATTTGTCAATTATCTAGTATGGAAGTAACATACGAAGATGAGGACAAAGAAGTCACACTATTGTGTTCATTACTGTAATATTCCAGATATAAAATAGTATGCAGAACAAATAAATTAGATAGAAATGACAAATAAACAATGGTATAACCATAACAACACCACAATAATACCAAAATAACACCAGAAAGAGCACTTTGATTATTGGGAGCAATGTTCACTTGCCTCTTTGAGGGGGAAACCTCCAATAGAGCAGATCTCTATTACAATAATATCCAAGACAAATATTACCATACCCTCTACTCCTATTTATACTAAATATGTCTATCCAAAAGAACAATCTAGAGGAAGATCCTTCTAGAACCAGAAGCTTCTATTAGGTCTTCTTACATTTGACTTATTCTTCCTCATTGCTAGGCCTTATTAATATTGGTCTTTATTACATGAAAATATATTATTCTACCTATGTGAGGGGTTAGGTCCCTAACATGTCCTCCCCCTTAAAAACAACCTTGTCCTCAAGGCTTGAGATGATGAAATTGTTGCAAAATGGTAGTTGGTTCCCAAGTGGCATCTACCGGAGTTGTATCTTTCCACTAGACTAACAATTCCTAGATGGTGTGCTGGCATAGACGACGCTCATGTTGGTCCAAAACTGCTTGTGGTTGTAGCCAAATGGATCCTTCTTCATCCGACTCAGGAAGGTTGGTTTGAGTTTGGAACTTAGTTCCAATAACCTTATTTAAGAAGGAAACATGAAAAATAAGATGGAGCTTAGAATGTCTGGGCAAAGCTAATTGATAGGCCACTTATCCCACATGCTTGGGAATGGTATAAGGACCATAAAATTTGGGCGCCAGTTTCTGACAATGGTCAGGTTTGAGGGAATTTTTCTTATAAGGTTGCAGTCAAAGAAACCCCTGATATCCTTCTGCAAATTTATGTTTAGAGTGACCTTGATATGCTTGTTGCTTCATGAGATTCTGGCCATGATCAAATTCTCTTTGAAGGTATGGAGAATAGCCTCTCGAACTGTAATTGTTTGGTCAACTGCTTGGACCTTTGAGACACCTGGCAAGTATGAGAGAACTGAAGTTGGATTTTGTCCATATACTGCTTCAAAAGGAGTCATGCGAGCAGTTGTATGGTAAGAGGTTATACCACCATTCAACCAGTGGTAACCATTGAGGCCACTGATTTTTTCATTTTGATGCCAAACACCTCAAATATGTTTCCAAACACTTGTTGACAACTTTAGTTTGACCATCAGTCTGGGGATGATAAGTTGTGATGTGATGCAATTGGGTGTCTTGTAGCTTGAATAGTCTTGCCAAAAATTGTTGGTGAAAGTGGGGTCGCGATCAAAAACAATAGAATGAGGCATGACATGAAGCTTGAAGACCTAATCCATGAAAAGTTGAGCCATAGTGGAGGTTGTAAATGGGTGTTAAAGAGCACAGAAATGAACATACTTGGGAAAACGATAAACTACCACCATGATGAATGATTTATTGCGCGATTTAGGTAAGCCTACAATAAAATACATAGAGATATCCCTCCAAATAGATGGTCGAATCAGAAGTGTTTGTAGTGTGCCAGGAGCTTTGATTGCTTCGCCCTTGTTGCATTGACAAACATCACATTCTGCCACAAAATTATGAATGTCTTGTTTCATACCATCCCAGAAAAAATAACGTTTGACCCAGTCATAGGTTTTAGTAAACCTTGAGTGCCCAACGGTGGGTGTATCATGAAGATCAGAAAGTACCGTGGATTTAAGTTTTGACTATTTACTTAAATACAAACCACCTTTGTATCAGAGCTCATCATTGTGCTAAGAATACCCTGGGGAAACGAGAGAATTGGCCTGCAATTGTTGTATCAAATGTGAAATTTTGGGAACGTGTAGCCATTCATGGCGAACATCTTGGATCCATTCTGGTACAGTGAAGGAGAGGGGAAAAAGGGACCCTTCATCTTCATATTTTCTGGAAAGTGCATCATCAACCACATTTTCTTAGCCTTTCTTTTAAATGATCTCATAATCATATCCAAAGAGCTTAGTCACCCATTTTTGTTGCTCTGGGGAGGAAAGGCATTGTTCCAGAAAATACTTGAGGCTTTGATGATATGTCTTAATTTTGAAGTGTTGCCCCAATATATAAGGGTGCCAAAGATCCACTGCATGCAGAATAGCCAACATTTCCTTTTCATAGATTCATTTGCCCAAATTTCGCTCGGATAGTTGTTTGTTGGTAAAGGTCAAAGGCTGACCCTCTTGCATAAGGAATGCTCCAATTCCTTTCCTAGAAGCATCACATTCCAGGACAAAGGTCTTTGTGAAATCAGGGAGGGTCAGGACTCGAGTGGTGCACATCGTCCACGAGAAAAAAAAATGTTGAAAAATGATAGGTATGACTGCGATAAGGGAAAAGAGAGGAATCCAATGGGATAGATCTCAAATAATGGTGCCAACAAGATCCTTTTTATTTTTTTACTCCTGTGAAGTTATACTCCGATCTTAAGAACACTGCAGTGATGAAATGACCAAATGCTTAACAAGAAGAACTGTGTAGTAATTTCACAACCCAAATGTAGGAGACACAGTTGTGCTACAATATATCTCGTTTGTTCTGTTTTTGTTTCCATCCCAAGGGTTAGGGTATTCAAGGTTTCTATGGACAAAGGTTTTTCCTATGTTATAGCTCTATGATATACGTGTGGGGTCCAACAATAGTACTTGTTGGATTACTAAGAGGGGGGGTGAATCAGTAATAGCGTAATTATAATCCTTTTTCTCCAAATAATCCAAGTGTTATATCAATGTAGAATTATTATCCAATAATGAGCAATAAGAAATGAAAAATCACATACATACACAGTACACCAGTGTTTTATGTGGAAACCCAAATCCGGAGAAAACCACGAAATGATTTATCTTATATGTCTTGAAGAATTACATTCATTGAAAGCACCAACTTCCTTTGTTTTCCAGCTGCAACTGGAAGGAGGCTCCAACCCCCTAGTTTCTCAGGCTACAACCTGAGGGAAGCTCCAACTCCCCAATTCTTTGGCTACAACCATAAAGAGGCTACAACCCCCTATGTTCTCCAACTACAACCGGAAGGTGGCTAAAACCACCTGTCCTTGCCCCGTCCAACCGCCCTGAAGTAGTAGTAGAATGATGGAACCATTGTCACACTATCAATGTGATATATATGGTTGTAAACATGTACCAATAAACATGAACCATGCATCAACCTGTACCTCAACCTGTAATAAACATGTACCATAAACAAGTGCATCAACCATGCACCAACCTGTACCAAACAATTTGTAATCAACCTATACCATAAACAAGTGCAACCAACCATGTACCAAGTATGTAACAATCATGTGTCAAGTACTCATCAACTATGACTCATCAATATGTACCAACATCATCAATTATACACCTCATGTATGTGTCAACTCATCAACTACTTGTCTCAACCATGTACCCAACTTGTACCTCAACCAAAAGACCTCATCAATTTCATCATACAAATATGATTTGTAACTCTATAATAGACCTGGTGTATATGATCACATACCTGTAAACCTTCCTTAACTTTAACAACAAGAGACTAGCATTTTCATCAAACGTTTCTTTAGTCTCACAAGACTAGTTTTGGATTAGTCAACAACCCTAACTTGAAATAATCATAACTTGACACCTGTAATGAATGAAGATCTGAAACCGATACACAATGTTCTTCAGTGTGTTTTATGCAATTCCTCCAAGTGTCACTACTTTGAACCTCTTAGAAAAGGATTTATGGAAAAAATGGCACACCTTGTTGAATTCTGACGTATTCTAGAGAGCGACCTTATAGAGCGTGCCCCACATGGAATATTTGTTGAATTGATATGAAACTGTACATAGCATACTAAAGACTGTACTCTAACCAAAACATTTTGTCTTGCTGAATTTGGATCTGTTATGAAGAATTTATGACGTTTTTACCCGAAACACTTGTTTTTGACTAGTTTCAGGACTAGCCACAAACCCTATTTTCCACGGAGTGTAACTCCACAAATAAAACGACCCACAAGCTAATTTTTTTACCACAGATACTTAGCTATGTTGCCTCAACGGAATAGCAATTTCACGGTCTGAAACATTCTAGAAAATAAGTTATTGCGAAAATGGTGAGATGACCTGAAAAAAAACATACCTTAGAAAGCATCATCAAAAGAAATTATCCTTCCTTGAATTCCGGCCTTATTTTCTTCACTTTCCTCATAAAGTCGTCTTAGATATCCTTTGGTTACCACAGACACCTATAGGTATTCAATATGCTCAAGTGTGTCTTAAATAAGAGAGCCTTGCCTCTTATTTATACTCTCCAAGTAGCTTCCTTAAAAACATCTTCTAAGTCACTTTGCCCACTTTCTTTATTTTAGGGTTAACCCACTTCTAATTTATCCATTAAATTTATTGTTGAATTAATTTATTTTGTATTCACTTTGAATTATATTACACTCATCACTTCACTTTATTATTTACCTTTTAAAATCTCTTAAACCACTTTGACTACTTTGACCTTTTGGGGCTTCTAGATGACATATGAGGGTCCTCCAACTTCGTAAGGCCATAAATCTCAAACCGTGAGGATTTATGTGACATTCCACATACCACCAGAAATGGAATGACATGAACTATCAATATAGAATAGTATTACCTAAAAATATATCAAAACTCATACTGTTATCCATCAAACAAACTTGGGTCCATTACCCAAACCTGGGTTCTCCAACTTCTCATGACCATAACTCTCTAACCGTGAGGATTTATGTGACGTTCCACATACCACCAGAAATGGCATGAAAAACAATATCCATCTAGGATAGCTTCATTGAAAAATTCATTGGTGTTCATCTCATTATTCCACAAATAATCATGGGTTCTCTAACCATACTTCTAGGATAACTCAATCCGCAAAGTGTCTTCCCGTGAGGGATTTCACCATAAGGGGACCACTTTGGAGTTCATCCATTTCTACTTATTATCAACCATGACAAGACAATAATGTTTCATCTTTACATAAAAAAATCTTGGGTCCATTACCCAACCTTTGTGTTGCAGGGCTTTCTTCAAGGGTTGACATCAATGACATCCAACCTTAATCAACAATCTCCCCCTTTGGCATTGATGGAAACACTATGATGCAATACTGAAATTATATCACTCATGCTCCCCCTGGAACCATTCATTTTTCCTCTGCCTCTGTCCTTTTCATTTGATAAATCTCTCCCCCTTTGTCATCAATGGCAAATGTATCTTTCCATCTGGGGTTGCTCCCCCTGATTGAAATGTCCTCTTATGGTGCTTCATCGTCTAAATGTAAGACATATAAGATAAACATTCAAAAAGCATTCATGTTGGAGTAGAAATAACTCCAAGTCTCTGGCGAAGATATTCAAAGGATTCTCGTGGAAGTGGTTTTGTGAAGATGTATGCCACTTTTTCTTTTGTGCCCACATACTCAACTCTGATGTTCTTTTTTGCAACCTTCTCCCATAGAAAGTGATACTTTATTGGAATGTTCTTCATCTTGGAGTGCATAACCGGTTTCTTCGAGATACTGATGGTGCTTGTATTATCACAATAGATTGGAATGGGCTCATCATACTCAACCTGTATATCTGTCAAATTTTGTTTCATCCAAAGAACCTGTGTACAACATGATGCTTCTGCAATATACTCTGCCTCAATTGTAGATAAATATATTGATGATTGTTTATTTCTTAGCCATGATACTAAACACTCACCCAAGTAGAACGTTTCTCCACGGGTTCTTCGTCGGTCATCAATAAAACATGCCCAATCTACATCTATGTAGGCAACAAGTGATAGATCCTTTCCTTTTGGATACCATAATTCAAACTCTTATGTTCCTTTGAGATATCTAAAAATCCTCTTCACTGTTAACAGATGTGACTCCTTTGGTGCTGCTTGAAATCTTGATAGTTATCCAACTGTCTGCATTACATCTGGTCTGGATGTTGTAACATATAGTAGGTTGTCAATCATTGACCTGTATTGCCTTTGATCTGTAGACTTCGAATCATCATCTTTGCTCAACTTGCAACTGGTTTGCATGGGAGTGATAACTGGTTTTCAATCTTCCATTCCGAACCTTTTTAGCATTTCTCTGATATACTTGGTTTGAGAAATAAAGATTCATTGGTTTCTTTGACATATCTGAAGTCTCAAAACGAAGGATAGTTCTCCAAGTAACGACATTTCAAATTCATTCTGCATATCTTTTGCAAATTTCTGGCTTAACCTGTCATCATCACTACCAAAAATAATATCATCGACATAAATTTCAAGTAATAAAATATTACCTTCACTTAACTTGATGTAGAGGTTACTGTCTGCACTTCCTTTTCTAAACTCTGCCTACTGCAGATACTTATCCAGTCTAGAGTACCATACTCTAGGAGCCTGTTTTAGACCATACAAGGCCTTCTTTAATTTACACACATAATCTACGTTCTCTGACAACTGAAATCCTTCTGGTTGTTCAATGTAGATTTCTTCTTCAAGTTCCCCATTCAGAAAAACTAATTTTACGTCCATCTGATATACTTTAAAAAATTTGGAGCATGCATAGGATAAAAGCAACTGGATTGCTTCCATTCTGGCAACTGGGGAAAATGTCTCTTCAAAGTCGATTCCTTCAATATGTGCATATCCTTTATATACCAATCTAGCTTTGTTCCTTGTAACTTGCCCATATTCATTTAATTTAATCCCGAAAACCCATTTTTTGCCGATCACATTCTTATTCTTTGGTCTTGGAACCATATCCCAAGTGTCATTTTCCTCTATTTGATCCAATTCTTCATTCATGGCGTTATTCCAAAATTCATCATTGTTGGCTTCTTCAAAAGAGTTTGGTTCAATTGTAGATAAGAGTGCTAGGTGTATTTGTTCCAGTGAATGGATTTTTCTTCTAGTCTCAACTCCTGCATCTTTGTTTCCAATAATTTGATCTGAAGGATGATTCTTATGCACTCGTTGTCTAGGTGTCTTTGGAGATACTTGTTGAACTTGATCTTTTGTTTCTGTCGGATTCTCTTCATCTTCCTCTTCTACTTCCTCTTCTGCTTCTTCTTCTTCGAAAAGTTGTTCCATTGATTTGTTTTCTTCTTCTTTTGATTATGGTCTTCCTATGTCATCAATTGTTACGTTGATGCTTTCCACAACTTTGTTCAATCTTAGATTGTAACACTTGTATGCTTTCCTTGTACTTGAGTAACCAACAAGTACTTCTTTGTCCACACGATTCAAACTTTCTCATTCAACCATCTTCTCTTTTGATGTAGCAATTGCTTCCAAAAAATATGAAGTGCTTCACATTTGTTGGTCTTCCTTTCCATAGCTCATAGAGAGTTTTATCAGTGTTGTTTATGAGCATTACTCTGTTTTGAATGTGAATTGTTGTATGCATTGTCTGTGTCCAAAATATATCTGTCAATTTGGAATCCATTAGCATTGTTCGAGCCATTTCTTATCCATGTTGTTTTCTGAGGTTCTTGTCTGTGACTATTGTTATTTTGTTGAGATTCTTTAGGAGGGACTGTCATTTTGCAATTTTTGGTCACGTGTCCAAAATTGTTACATTTGTAACATTCCACTTCAGTACTCAAAGATTCAAACCTGTTGTAACTTATTCTTTGTGTTTCACTAGGTCTTCTTGAGTAACCCCTTTGTGTATGACTCTCAAAGTTGTTATTGTTCCTGTTGTTAACTCTGCAATTCACATATTTATGTCCAAAATTATTACACGCACAACATAAACCAAAAAATATAGTTTGATACCTAGGAGTTGAAGATCTTCTGAAAGAAGGTGCTCTTATGAATCCTTCTTCTTCTTGAGGCCTATCTGTCTGTTGTTGATTCTGAAATCTGAATCTTTTCGGTGGAGGAGTGTCCCTGTAATCTTCCTTGTACATCTTCTTATCCCCTTTGATTATTTTTGCATAGCTTTTTGGATTTTTTTCTTGCTCTGTTGTTTTGGAGCTTGATCCCTTTGGATCCAAGTTTAGACTTGTCAAGATGAGATTTTTGACTGTTGATAATGTCATCCAGAACTTTTGAGCTATTATGCATATTTTTCTTTTGAATATCCTTTCTTAGTGTGACAATATCTACTTCCAAGTTTCCAATGATCTTGTCATTTTCTTATAATTGTTCTTTAAGTGAATCTTCAATTCTTTTATCTTCTTCTATTTGAACCTTCAATCTTGTGATCATTTGTTCTAGTTCTCGAGTGTCATTTTTCTTGTCTAGTTTTGCTTGTAGTTTCTTGTTTTTCTTCTTTTCTCTTCTGATAACTTCTATGGCACACATTAATTCTTCTTGATAGTCAACGTTTGCCTCTTCAATTTCGTCTTTGACTTCTTCATATCCTTCTTCGGCTTCTTCATATTCTTCTTTAGAGTCTTCTTTGCCAGAATCTTTTACTGCCATGAATAAAACTCTTCCTGTCTCACTGTCACTGATTTCATCTTCATCTGATGATGAGATGTCTTCTTTGATGCATAAGCTTTTCTTGAAATATTTCTTTGTAGTTCTTTTGCCTTTATATGTGTGTTTTTCTTTTGAGTAACCTTCATCATTTATCTTTTTCTTATGAGGACATTTGTTAGCAAAATGACCAATACCATCACAATTAAAACAAATTAATGAAAGCTTACCTCTATACCTACCATTGGTTCCCTTGTTCAGTCTTTTGACGAAGTTGGCCACTTCTTCATCATCTTCCAAGACGTCGTTATTGCTGCTATATTCTTCTTGTTCCTTTTTCTTTTGCTTTGATCTTTTGGATGCTTTGAAGGTTACTTCTTTTACATCTAGATTTTCCCGTTTAGTTCTCATTTCATATGTTGTGAAGATTCCATGCAGTTCGTCCATGCTTATTGAGTTCAGATCCGATATTTCTTCTAGTGCTGATATCTTAGGGTTGAATCTCATAGGAATAGATCTTAGTACCTTTTGAACAATTACAGATTCTTCGATTTCTTCTCCCAATCCTATGATTGCATTTACTATTTTGTCAACTCTTAAGAAGTAGGCTGCAATATTCTCATCTTCCTTCATTTTTAGTTGTTCGAACTGATCTATGTAAGTTTGAAGTTTTGCTACTTTGACTTTTGTATCTCCTTTATAAATATTTTGAAGCTTGTCCCAAATCTCTTTAGCGGATTTACAATGTGCAACTTTGGTGAATATTGTTTCAGTGAGACCATTCAAAAGTGAATTTGTAGCTTTGGAATTATTTTGACCAAGTTTCACTGCTTTGTCATTTGTTGGTGGAACTGTTGGTACTGTGTATCCATCTACAATTGATTTCCAAATTTCAAACCTCTGTGCTTGTATATATGTCTTCATCCTTATGCTCCAAAAAGCATACTTATGTCCATCAAAGTGTGATATTCCATTTTTATATGAGTTGGTACTCTCCATGATCTACCTTTCAGTGGTTAAACTGATTTTTTAAGGAACCTGCTCTGATACCAATTGTTGGATTACTGAGAGGGGGGGTGAATCAGTAATAGCGTAATTATAATCCTTTTTCTCCAAATAATCCAAGTGTTATATCAATGTAGAATTATTTTTCAATAATGAGAAATAAGAAATGAACAATCACACACATACACAGTACACCAGTATTTTACGTGGAAACCCAAATCGGGAGAAAACCGTGGAATGTTTTATCTTATATGTCTTGAAGAATTACATTCATTGGAAGCACTAACTTCCTTTGTTTTCGAGTTGCAACTGGAAGGAGTCTCCAACCCCCTAGTTTCTCAGGCTACAACTTGAGGGAAGCTCCAACTCCCCAATTCTCTGGCTACAACCAGAAGGAGGCTACAACCCCCTATGTTCTCCGGCTACAATCGGAAGGTGGCTACAACCACCTATCCTTGCCCCGTCCAACCGCTCTGAAGTAGAAGTATAATGATGGAACTGTTGAAATAATGTAACTGCAAAGAGTATTCTAATTATTATTTGATATATTTTTCATCGGATCAATCCCCATTGTGGATTGATCTTGTCGGCTATTGTAATAGGAACAAATCCCCTTTTGCGGATTGGTCAAATGTTAATTATAATAGGCATAATAAGAAGTCGACCCCAGCAGATATTAAAGAGTCCCCAGAATGTAATTAAGGTGGTTATAACCACGTAGTGGGAGAAGTCGTCCCTGCCAGTGAAGAGACACTTCACACATGCCAGTCTAATATAAATAAGGAGGTTAGCACCTCACTTAGACACAAAACTCACTTGTTCATTGAGAGACAAATTTCAGATCTGTTGTTGGAGAAGAAGGAGAGAGAGTGGTGCATATCTGGGAGAGGAATTTTTGTATTAGTTTAAGAGATCTCTTGGCATTGTATTGGCTATCTATATTAAGGAAGTTTTGATGGGTTTTCTTCCCCTAGAGGGTTTCCCAGGATAAATGTTTTGTCTCTTGTGATTATGTATTTCTCAGTGATCTTCGATTATGCTATTGTTATCTAATGAAATTCAAACAACTATAATAATGGCTTAAACATTAACATGGTATCAGAGCCAAGCTGAAGGAAGCATCTTTCACAAGTGAAAAACATCACTGTTGTCGTACATGAAAATTAGGGCTTTTTATGGTGAATCTTTTCAGCCCCAAAACCATCTAGAAAAGTGCGCCCTCCCCTAAGGATCACTTTGGCACTCTCAGTGCACCTTTTTAGTGGCTGGATCTCCCGAAAAGTGAAACCCTAGTTTCACAAAGTACCAAAAAACTAGTGTACTAGAAGTACCAGAGTACCAAAGGTACCAGAACCACCAGTCCAGAAATCTGTAGATAAAATTTGGAGGAGAAAAAGTTGGATTTTCTCAGATCCAAACACACCAGGCTACTCGCCTCAGCCAAGCGCACCTCCTAGTAAGTTCAGATTTTGATTTTGAGCACTTTCATTTTTTGGTCATTTTTCTAGTTCCAGGTAAAGATGTCTGCAAGCGTTAAGCTTGTTGACAAGCTAGAAGGAGTGGAAAACTTCCATGCCTGGAAGTATAGGATTGGCCTCATTCTTGAAGAGAATGACCTAGCAAGATTCGTCAAAGAAGAAGTACCAAAACCCGTCGATGCTGCAGAAAAGGCAAAGCATCAAAAGGACACAATAAGGGCCAAAAGAATCATTGTAGATTCAATCAAAGACCACCTGATTCCTTATGTGTCATCTAAGAAGACTCTGAAAGAAATTTTTGATGCCTTGACCAGACTATATGAAGGAAAGAACATAAACTGGAAGATGAATATAAGAACTCAATTGAAGAATACAAGGATGCAGAAAAGAGAAATGATTCAGGAATACTTCTCCAAATCTTAGAATTCAAAGAATAGATAGAAAATATTGGAGATACCATAGACGAAGACGAAATCATAATGACGGCCCTAAATGGTCTCACAAGACCTTGGGATGCATTCATCCAAACGATATGTGCCAGAACGGAGAAATTGAAGTTTGATAGTCTATGGGAAGAATGCATCCAAGAAGAAACAAGAGTAGTGAATCGTGAAGCATTACTAGCAAGGGATGATGATCAAGCCCTAGCTACTCACACCAAAGGAGGAAGGAAGAAACCCTACTTCCAAAAGGAGACTCATAAAGA
>ML782664.1:314597-327139 GCA_009831015.1 Picea engelmannii
TGTTTACTACCAGAGGTTCATACCTCCATCATTCAGGTTCTCCTTCCTGAATCATACCTTACTTGGGTATCCAAGGCATACAACTGCCTTTCAAAATTTCATGCATAACACTAAGACAATAAAATATTTCAGAAGGGGTTCTTACCTAATCCCTTGATACCTTGTGCCACATAGGCACAAATATATTTATACCGGTTCTTGGCTGCCAACACCCTCTTTCTGATTTTTACCTCATCAACAGTGCTTTATGGGGACTTTTACAGCCCTGTCAACAATCTTTCAACTGCAGCCTTCTCCTGGTCATCCTCTGCTTGAGGTTGCCCATCATTGGCAACTGTCTTCCTCAATAGCTCCAATTCCTTTCTATACATAGAATGCATCATCATAGTCACAATTACATTAGTTGTAATATTAAACCAAGTGAATGTATCATAACATTCAAATTCATAAAACATATTCAAAATGTCCTAGCATATCTTTATGCACTTCATCACATTATCCTCAAATGTTTCCACAAATGCAACATAAACAGATTTTGATTGTATATTCAACAATACAATCCTTATCACTATGGTGTCAAAACCTCTTTACTTTCATTAGCGTACCAACTTTCTCATTCCAGAGGGAACATAACACATAGCAAGAAAGGAGTTAGGGGCTCTCCCCTTCTTCCAATTCTTTCTACACCGCCTGGGACTTTTCATCCCAGCTGAGTTATCTCTAAAGGCCTCACTGCATTTTCTTAACATGTCTTCAATCAATCCTATTCAATCAAATATACTTATTTATTCGTTCATTAGTCTTCTATTCATTATGTGATGTTTTCAAAATGTAATTTAGGATTCTTATATATATATATATATATATATATATATATATATATATATATATTCTTGTAGCTCATTGCTTAATTCTCAACGGTCATTACGGTTGTGACTTTGTTTTCCTGACAGAGTCTTTACACAGTTCCTCTACAGGGAAATCCTTCAGCATGCAACTTCCTTATTGCATATCCATCACTATTTGTGATGGCCTCAGCCTTGAGTTAGATTCAACAATTTATCACATATCCCATAAGGAATATAAACATGCATCTTTGTCATGTGCCCAAATTATGTATCTGTACATATTATGGTTTTGTTAACTTACAACATACATGTGCATCACTTGCACATTTAATATCATTCACATCTAATTGGTATTACTATCAGGCTTCATATTAGGAAGCTCCATAATGCATTAAATACATGTACTCAAGCATAATTAAACACATATAAGTATTCACCGTGCTAGCTTATTGCTTGCACTTTTTCCATGTCATTCACACACATGGACATATCCAGCTTCTATATCCTTTTCCCAAGGATCTTCCAATCATCCTTATGATCGTGTATACACATTCGTGTATACGTAGGTGCATTTCTTGCACCTTTTTACCTAATGCATTCACTTGATAGTTTAATTTCATCATTAGTGTTTTTTAGTTTGAGATTCCAGTCACTTACATGACTAATCTCACAGTCATATCTCGTATTGATGTTTCTATTCTCAAGGAAATAACCAACCAGGGTCACTTTCCTCTTTATGTGATAACGTCTAGCAAGAAAACCTTCTTGCCTCAGCGTCCATAGGGTTTTACCCATCTCACTTTTCTCTGGTCATGAGGAGTTATACACTCCGATTTTAATATGGAGTAGTAACTATAACTACCAAGGATCCTACCTAATCCTATATGATTCCATTAAGCCCACAAAGGTATTAACCATTATATAATCTACCATCATCAGTGTCTGAAGTTACAACTGCCCATGCTTATAAGTAGTGCTACGAACACTAGGTCATTTGTCCTTCGGGCTTCAGCTACTCTTGATAGAACCCTGCCACCTTCATCTATCCACATTCAAGTCTTATTATAAATGTTAATTAGCATATCCCTACTCTGGTAAGAGTAGTTATCACTTTGACAAAGGGATAAAGAAAATTCTTCGGTTGAAATTCAACAAGAATTCCCAAAATCACAGGTTCAATCTGTAGTCCTTGTCCTCAAGGAGTAAATTATGATAACAATACCTCCTTCTGTGACTCGTACATGAGCCCATGCAGGCCAAGTGTTGTAACCATTCTCTTATACAAATTTGTAACACACCCACGACGGGGCATAAAAAAATTTGTTTTTCTTCAAGGACAGATTCTCCATCCATGGTTTCTAGTTTGGATGGTCGGGGAACCAGTCCGACCTCCCGGTCAAGGGTCTCCAATTCTAGAGCCAAACGACTCTCTGAGACCTTGATGATCATGTTCTGTAATTAGAAGCATAGCTTTTCAACTTCCTGGTGCAGGTCTAATGGTACCCATGACCCTCCTCTTCGCACCTGTGAAATCTCATAGTTTGGGTGTAAGCTCATTTTCTAATAATCCCCTTCCTTGATATGACCTCAGGCAATGGTATTACGTAACCACGTGATTGTGGGCGCAACCAAGGGTGGCTTGAAACCAAACTAATTTTTGCCCCACAATTCACCTTAAGCCTCCACGTGTCCTTTATTCAAAACCGTGGTTTGGATTGCGGCTCGCCCTCAACTTTTGAAAGTCCGCTCATCTATGATCCCCGCAATGCTACAGGACCGTCGATATCATGATCTTGACGATGCCTCAGAACTGACGGATCATATCTATCCCTTTCAAATTTGTGGATCCGATCTGACCTCTTTCAAATCAACAGTTGTGATTCATTTCGGAATTCCGGACTTCAAAATTCTCAAGCCTCAAACTTTCCTTTATTTTGTACGTCAATCTTTTGAAGTGGAAAATTTGTTGACACCTGTCACTACAGATGTGTGGCTATGATTTCCTCCGCGAGTCCAGCCTTCAGGAGTTTTAGTTCTCAAATTCTCATTTCTTCCAGAGAGATTTCTCCAAAACGGCAGATTGTATGCCACACGCCCTCCTCAATCGACGGTTATGCTTCCGCTTTGGGACTTTGGCCTCCTCAAGCAGATCAACGGTCCTTCATCTCCCTCCTCTATCAACGATCGAGATCTTTTTCAGGTCTTCAGACCTTTTCCTCCTCTGTTTTCTTCCGGAGTTATAGATCTGGTGCCGCATTTCCACCTTCACATCGACGACTCTCTTCGCTTCGGATTTCTGGACTTCGAAAATATCAATTCTCAACTCTCGTTTTTCCCTAATGGATTTTATGCGGAATTGATAATCCACAAACGTGTGTCCCTCTTGGATCAACGGTTGTTATCCCTTTGCATCTTCGGACTTCGGATTTCTCAGTCCTCAACTTTCACTCCCCCTCGACGTATGTGGCTTACTGCCGCATGTCCCCTCGAATAAAATGATTGAGGCTTACTTTGGAACTTTACCCAAAATCCATAAATTTAAGCCACGCCTCTTCTGGATTAGACGGTCCAGATTCACTTTGGATGATCCGGCGCTTGATATTTACTTCGGATGATCTGACGACTGAGATCTACTTCGGATGATTGGATGGTTGATATTTACTTCGTCTCTCTAGCTCTCCGGAATTCGGGAGTCTCAAATGTCAACTAAAAACTCTCAAACAGATTTCTCCAGAGTCCACGATCTGTCGCCACGCGTCCCTCTAGATCTGGTGGTCCATATTCACTTCGGGTCTCCAGGGTTCGAGAGTCTCAATTCACAACTGAAACTCCAATGTAATTTACTCGAAGCATGCGATCTATCACCACGTATCTCTCTGGATATAACGGTCCAGAGTCCTTCGGCTCTTCGGCCCTTCGGCTCTTCGATGCTTCGGATCTTTGGCTCTTTGGCACTTCGGTGCTTCAACTCTTCGGCTTTCGGGGCTTCAAGAGTTTGTATCACTCCTCACTTGGAAACCTCTGAAGTAGTTTTCTCCGAAGTCTTTGATCTATCGACACGTATCTCATGTCGGTCGACTGACAAGATCTACTACGGCTCTTCAGCTTTCAGGAGTTTCAAGCTTCTACGCACTCGTTTCCTTCCGAAGTGCATTTACCTGAAATATACGATCTCCTGACACGTATCCCCCTGGCGATCAACGACTGGGATTTACTTCGATTTTTTGTCCTCCTCCTTGTCCACAAACCTCCAAAGTTGTGGATCTTACGTTATGTATCAACCCCGACGATGGACGGTNCCTGTGCACTTTCAAAGGGTTAGGCCTCGTGCACTTTCCTTGGGATCCAACGATTGTTGGTCCTCGTGCTCAGATATGATGGCCCAGATCTGATCTCCTCCTACGCACTCTTCTAATTGTCTGGACATGGATCCCAACGGTCCAGATCTTTCACAGTGCTTGATCCAATAGTCATTATTGCTCCTCCTCCTGAGATTTCGCCTTATTCCCTGACTTGAAAGATTTCAGATGTTTCGAAGGTCTCGACCTTTGATTTACTTCCTATGAGCCCTGATGTATGGGTCTCGACTTCCACTTTCCCTCCTAAGCTTACGAACTTGAAACAAGTTCGACTCTTGGACCTCATCTGCACTTCTGAAAAGCACCAGTCTCTTCTAAGCTTGGTCCTTAGGGAATTTTGAACTCCCACGTACTCCTTGCATTAATCTTCTCATGTCGGATCGACGGTCCACGACCCTCCTTGATCCAATTTTCAAGATCACATCCCAACTTCAGGTTTTGGAAGTTTAATCACACCAACGCTTGATTCCCACGTCGCGTGAACTCCACACTCACAGATCCGACGGTCAAGGTGGGTCCTGATAGATCCTTGGATCTACAGTCCATATCACATTGTGACTTCGAGTTTTGGAGGATCCATCCCCTTCACGATGATTACCGAAATTCATCGATCTTGCGAAGACTGAAGGAGTTGAGGCGTTAACGTGTGCGCTCCTCCTGCAAATCTAACGGTCATGATAGACCTCGGATCCTCCCAAACGAATCTCGTCCATTCATCTTCCAAATGAAAGGATAGTCCCTTTCGATACGGAAATTCTTGTTGGTTTGAAGGAGGTTGTTGACGACTGCTTAGTTGTTGGTCTTTATTGGTGACTGTGATCGAGAACTGAATGTAGGATTTTATCATGATATCAAAACAGATCCCATGATTCACTATCCTTGTTGAATATAGAGTCCACCCTGAACTTATTATTGTCACCTATTCTTATCCTCTGATTGTTTATCAAATCCTGTGGATTTCTCAAATGTCCACATTTCCCGCGAAGTAGAAGGATCCTTTTTGAAACACTTGTAATTAACCATAAACCAAAAGGAACCTTGCCACTCGGAACAATGATTATGAAATTAGGATTTGAGAGCACGAGGAACCCTGACTTCGGTCCTTCAGGCTTCAGGTGAAATGAATCGATGGAAATGATATTACCTGAAGGACGAAATCTGAAGTGGAAGAGTGACCAAGATGACGTTGTGACCATCGACATACAGGGGCATGATTAAACTTTGGGCAAGTTACAAGATCCGAAGTACCCGACTGGAATTTATCTACGTTTGATATGGACAGTTAGATGATGCTTGAAATCTAAGATATTTTACCTTGTGGTTGCCACGATGTCTTTTTAGTGACACAGGATCGTTACGTGCATGCTGACGGTCAACGGTCATGGGGAAAATTTAATTGGCTAACGGATATGATGATGTGGGGACAAGTGTCAAATACGATATGCGATGAGTGAATGCGAGAGTGTAAGTGGTAGGAAGAAGGGAAGCATAGGTGGAGAGGTGGACGGTATTGGGAATGAGGAGACAGGTGGCGTGTGGTGAGAGGGGGAAGTAGATACGGGAGGTGAGGTGTAGGGAGATTGGTCAGAGAGGTGGATGAGGTGATAGGCGGGAGAAAAGGGGTATGAACAGGCGAGAGGGTGAGTGGAGGACAGGTGTAAGCAGGGGTGTAGATGGTATTGGAGCAGTGGTTTGGCAGGATTCTGGAGGGGGGGGCAGGCAATAAGTATATTTGAGAGAGGGGGGTCTGAAATAACGTGGAGGTGCCATGTTATGTGGGGCCAGCGCATGGGAAACTACTTTTTCGGACCCCCCCCCCACCCCACTGTTAAAGGCAGAAATGACGGGGGGTTTGAAATGCACTCAGGACCATCGATCACGGCGTTGCAGATGTCGTTGATGAGATTAGCGCAAAGATTAAGTGCTACCTGCCAAACTGTCATGTCACCTTTCGAATTAGAATAAAAACACGCGTCGTGAAGCGCCAAGCTTGCATCTTAAGACTTTACAATACAATTTTATTTTCACATGCTATAATAACCCAATTTAATCAACTTAAGGGTATATTTTAAAATGCAAACCCTATTTATTTTCTCTCCTTTAGGAAATTATTTGCAAAATGAAATATCATTTACCACATAAAATCACTAAACGAAGAAATTTCAATCACCATATGATCCTATGAAATATAGGGTTATAACACCCTCCACCAAACATGGTAATGATTGTGTCTTTGTGGTTGTCAATTGATTCTCTAAGATGGCCATTTTGACACCATGTAGGAAGAGTATAAGAGTTGAAACCACTACTAATCTCTTCTTTGAGTTTGTTTGGGTTCATTTTTGGATACCATGGACCATTATTTCAAATAGGGATAGTAGTTTCCTTGGTACCTTTTGGTACATCCTATGGTCTTTGATGGACATCAAGTTGACCAAATCAACTTCCTTCCACCCCCAAACAAATGGAAAAATAAAAGTAGTCAATAGGATGATTGTGCATATCTTGTGCATGTACAAATCCAAGTATACATGTACATGGGATGAGAGACTTCCATATGTTCAACATAGCTACAACATATCCCCCTATAACTCTATTGACAACATCTCTTATCAGGTGTGCTTGGGGTTCCCTCTATTTCCCCCCATTGATGTAGTTTTTTCCATTGCATCTTCATAGGAAGAGTTACCCCATGCTCGAACCGAGGTAGATAGATCAACCAAATTTGTTTAATGGATCCATCACATCTAACAACATGTTCATGATATCCTACAGAAAGATAATTCCAGGTACAAGCAGTGACATGACCAACATTGAGTTCCACGCAAGTTTCAAGTTGGTAATAAGTTATGGTTGCATTTGTAGAAAGAGTGTGTCAGAAGCCCCCACATGAAGCTCAGACCACTTTGATATGGACCTTACACCATCACAAATTTTGTGGGTGAGAATTATTTTGAATCGAGTATCCCCCCTTTCCTTGGATTACACCCAGTATTTAATGTGCATCTACTTTGACCATATTCTCCACCCCTATTGGACACCTCAGTGGTGGTTGAGAATTTGACCCCTATAGAAATAAATCATGATTGCATTGAGTATGCTATAGTGGATCAGATCATGGACACCAAGGTGAAGGGAATCCACCAGCAGAACATACAACTCTATCGAGTTTTCAAAACATGACAACTTCTTCACCAAGGAAAGTGGCTCACTAGGTGTCAAATTCAACAAAAGTTTCCCCATCTACTAAGGGACCTAATGCAACGAGGACCATTTCTTCCTAAAGGTCGAGGATTAATCCAAGTGGAAATCAATGGTCACCCACCTCTTCCACTGACTCAACTTGGGTCTCCATCTTGATAGTTTGTTTATCTACATTTTTTCGAGTCCTAAACTTTTGGGGCCATTTTGAAGCCTTAAATGATGTTTTTTGGCCATTAAGGAGCATGGGTGGCCATGGTTTTCCTAGGCGTACCAACAATAGTAATTCTTGGTTAGTTATTTCCAATGAGCTATTGTGCACCCCAAACAGAGATTGTATGCAAAAGTTGTACCCTCGGGAAGTTGACATATCAACTAACCATCTTTGGGCCCATAATCCTTTTGGCACTTCGTCTCCTAGGGTTATGGTTTTGGATATTTAGGTTTTAGTACTTTATGTTAAGAGTTTATTTTGACCTCTTGTAATGTTTGATTGCAAATGAGCATAGTCGACACATCTCTCTTTAAGGATAAGCTACCACCATTCTAGCTAGTTTGTATTTTTTTGCATTTCACATTTTTTTATGATTTCATTTATTATAGAATCTAGATTTCACTGTAGTATTGTTATCCCTCCAATATTTATGTGTGTGTGTGTGTGATTCCATTCTGATTCCTTCCTTTCCTTTTGTTCTCTATACAACCTAGATCAGCTCTAGAGTCTATATCCTTTCCTTAGATTCTTCCAATTCTTTTACCATTTAATCACATTCCATTCAATCGCTTGAAAACATGTGACCCCTACTAAAAATGTGTCTATCGGGTATGAGTCTGTTATTTTAATAATATGAGTATCCATAGTAACAATCAATTATTGATCCTCTTAAATCTTCTTCTTCTCATGGGCCTCCCTAATTACCTACTTCATTTTCTTATAAAAAATCAAATTAATCGAGAATGTCCACTTGTTTCGTGTCTACCTATGAAACTTTCCCTATGCTCAATCTTAAAAAAGGAGTGTGACCTCATGTTAATGATACATGCCATCTTTCATGGAATTGATTCTTCTGAATTTGATATTCCTTCCCCTATTTTCTTTGTTTCATTCATCTAATCCTCATATTTCTTTTTCTCATATTTTACCTCATTAACTAACTTTTCATCTTCAAATCTCTTTTTCTTTGCTTCTTGTTTTTTTTCCCTTTCATTTGATGTATCTTCTCTCCTCTTCTTATCCTTTCCAACCTCTTGATCCCTATCCTACCTTTCCTTTAATTTTTCCTATGTTTTGGGTTTGGAATCCTCTTCCACTTTATTCTTACATTCTTGTTTTGTTGCCTTGTCCTTGGCTACTTGATATTTTTTCCTTTTTCTCTCCTCCTCTTTCTTTTCATTTTGTGTATGTGCTTTATTTTTTAATCTTGTCCTTGCTTTAATTTCATCATAATATTTGTCCCTTCTATAGATTTTTTCCTCTTGCTAGGATTCATGTTGATATGTCCATGCATATATGAGCATCATCCATCGTCATGCTACTACATTTAGAGGATGTGCCTTCTAAATCTCTCTTCTCTAAATCTATAGGGTACCAAAGCCTCACCTTCTACTTTGGCGCATTTAGCATCGTTGAGACCATAAGATCCAATATTCAAAGCTAATGTAGACCATGGATATTTCTTGTCTTTGGCAATAGAAGATCCAAATCAATGTAGATAACTTTGATAGGCTATCTCCTATATTGAGAACTTGTCTATAATGAACTTAGGAAATGCATGAAGGAGCTTGGTAACTCCAAATACTTGGATATATGTGGTACCTTCCATTACATACATGTTTCCTATTGTGTTTATCACTTGCATTGCTTCCCCTATCATGCACATAGTTGTAGCTTCCTTTAGGTTGGAGCCTTTAAATAGGGGGTTGGAGCCTCCTTCCAGTTGGTGTTGGAGAATTGGGAAGTTGATGCTTCCTATGAATGTATTATTGATATATATAAGAAATCATTATGTGGTTTTACCCCATTTGGGTTTCCACGTAAATTTTGGTGTATTGTGTATATGTGGTTGTTTATTATGCACTTATGATTGATATTGTTTATGATGCAATGATATATTGAATGAATAAGTGATAAACTATTGAATATTGTTGATAAAGTTGAATTTTATATTTATTGTGATTGGAAGTGGTAAAAAGTGATCATATTGATTCACACCTCCCTCTTAGTATTCCAAAAATTGTGTTCTTCTATAGTCATCTACAACACATTTATGTCTATTTTATTTGTTAGCGTCTCCTCTACAGTCCTACTCAACCCTAATGAAAAAATGAACTCTTTTCCCTCCCTCTTTTAGGGTTTTGATAGCTATAATTAGGGTTAGTTTTAGGGTTTCAAAACCTTATTGGAGCATCCACGATGATTCTAAAAGTCTCTAGTAGATTCCTCTATTTGTAAATGTGTTGAACCTGCACAGAATAGATATAGCTAGAAAATACTACTCACATTTGCAGAGAGAAATTGAAAAAGAAGAAGGAGAGAAAGAATGGAAGAATTATGAATACTTGTAATGAATAATGAATAATTTACACATGATATACTTTGTATAACTCAATGAATGCGCACTAGAGGAGAACTGATGCACCATAGTGGTGTTCTAAAGTGACCTGGACACACACCAGCAGTTGCGAGAGTGAACTTCCACCTAGTCTAGTCTCTCAGGCAGTTACGGGAGTGAACTGCCACCTAGCTGAGTTAACTAGTCAACTAGTCTTCAATTAACTGACTGAAATAGAGTGTAGTGAGGAGTAGATCAAGGAATCAAGGGTAATGCGCCAGTCTGGTGATGAAACCAAGGAAATTGTGCATTATATGGTGATGATCCCATTGTTGCATGGTGACAAAACCAATGCAACATCTAGACTCAATTCAACTAGTCAAACTGAAGAGAATATTCTCTAGGTGGAATATTCTCCCCTAAAATATAGGAGACTGGATAATAACTAATTATGACTAATAAACAAGGAAAAACCATAGGAAAAATAAATCCTAGGTGTGTGTGAAGTAACTCCAACACCCACCTGAACTTCACTATGGTGAAAATAAAGAATGGATCCCGACAACAAGGCCATGTTAGGTACCCAAATACAAAAGATACATTGAAAATAAAGTCAGGAAAGAGGGAAAAACTCATGGGAAAATCCCCCCATCAAGGTACAATGTATGTAAAAATAAGAACTACAGTTGCTAGGAAACTGTGTCCTTCACTCCAAGACGACTTCGCAAAGAATGGAATTTTTACTCAGTGAAGGTCTTGGTGAAGATGTATGTCGTCTATTCTGTTGAAGGATAGAATTGTAGGTCGATGATCCCTTCATGTACTAAGTCCCATATTTAGTGCATGTGGATCTCTATGTGCTTCGTCCACTGCATCTAGACTAGAGATCTGTAGAACTTCAAAGTGCTTTGGTTGTCACACCAAATGACGATTGGCCGATGAAACTAAATGCCCAATTCAGTGAGAAAATGTTGTAGACACATAGCCCGAATGGTTATTTTAACCACCCCTCTATACTTTGCCTTGGTTGAAGATAGAGCAATGGCATCTTGCTTCTTTCTCAACCAACATATAGGCCTAGAACCAAGATTGAGTGAGTAACCAGATGTGGACTTGCGATCAGTGATATCGCCAACCTAGTCAGAATCAATAAAACTAATGAGATATAATGTAGATTTTGTTTCATAATGAGTCCCAAAGGTGATGGTTCCATGTACGTATCGAAGGATGTGCTTTGCAGCCTTCCAATGTAGCTCGTGTGACTCCTGCATGAACCTGGAAATTGTGCCAACTGCATAAGACAGGTCTGGTCTAGAGTGTGTGAGATACAACAATATCCCCACTAGATGTTCGTACAGTGTGTTGTCAATGAGTGGAGTCTCCCTGACATCCTCAAGTTTGACTCATGATAGGAAAGGAGTCAGAGAATACTTGTAGTGTATCATGTGAAATCTCTCAAGGAAATCTCATGCATACTTGACCTGAGACAGTTTGATGCCTAATGCATCCTGACATCTCGAATCCAAGGAAGAAGTGTAGTAGACCCATGTACGTCACCAAAAAGTTTTCATGTAGAATCCTCTTGATTGCAACAATCGTCGAAGTCGAGCAATCGGTGCTCAACAAATCATCAACATACAGAACCAAGAGTATAAGTGAATCAGTCATCCTCGGCATGTAGAAATTCAGGTCTGATTTACAATGTACAAAGTTCTGTGACAACAGGTAGGAGTCCATCTTGGCATACCATGCCCTAAGAGCCTTCTTTAGTCCATAAAGGGACTTCTTCAGTCGACAGACCAAAGATGAGTCCTGCATAAATCCTTGTGGCTGCTCCATATAGATCTCCTCGGAGAGATCACCATGAAGAAATGTATTATTCACGTCCATCTGATTAACTTCCCATCCCTTGGTTGCCACAATGGTAAGTTCCAATGGTATGGAATCCATATTTTCTACTAGATGGAAGGTCTCATCATAATCAATGCCATGCACCTATTGAAAGCATTTGGAAAAAAGCTTGGATTTGTATCTGCTAATTTTTCCATCCGTTGCGCTCTTGGTCCTATAGACCCATTTGCATCTGACAAGTTTCTTCCTAGAAGGAAGGGGAACTAGATCCCAACTCTGGTTCCCAAGGAGGGAGTTGTACTCCTCTTGCATGGAGGATTCCCAAAAGGGATTTCCAGCAGCCTCGACATAAGATTGTGGATATGAAGACTAAAACAAGAAAAGATGCTTGGAGGGCAATGGTTCAATGGTAGTGAGTGCAACAGGAGGCTCCTCAAAATCAAATCGAGTCCTCCTAGTATCAGTTGGATCACCAACAAGATCCCATGCATCCTGAAGAGTAGAATATGCCCACTTGAACCTCTTCTCTGGCTCTTCAACTGAATCTGGAAGCTCTGACTCTGCATCTGACTGTTCTGATTTTGTATTTGAATCATTTGAGTCCTATGACTCAGAACTCTCATATGAAGAAGAGTCGACATGTGCATGTTGATCATCTCGGACAGGTGGAAGAATGAAGGTGTCTTCATGCGACTGTTGAGGTACATGCGAAACACTTTCCTCGAATTGGA
>ML782664.1:395531-412442 GCA_009831015.1 Picea engelmannii
ATATATCCACCAAGACACCTTCTTCCCTTCATACTCATTTACTTCTATAGTCATCCAAAGTGTGCCCCTTTGAAACAATGTGTCCTTTTGGAATGAAACATTGCACCCCTTCATTTAATTAACACAAATGGTAACTTTTATTAATTGATTTTCGTACAACAATTTAGACAATTATTTTCGTATGAAGATTCTTGAGTAATGGAAACGAATTTTAAAATTATACGACATGGGTTTTTTGCATAACATTCCCAATTAGCCGAAAGGAAAAAAAAAACTCTAGAAAGTGTACGAGGTGGTCGATACAGGAGGTTCTTTGAAAGAAACTTGCTCAGATTTTCCTTTCGTCATCAGATGCCAGATCGACTTCAATACATATTACCTTTTCGTGATTGTCTAAATTGACCTCCACATATCTCCTTTGGTGATGATTATTTAAACTCAACTTGTAAACATTTTACTTAACGGTTATATTAAAATCGGTTCCCTCTCAGCCGCTAGTCACTAAATATTTGACTTGGTATCACCATTTTTCGTATTTGCTTCCTCATTCAACCAACAAACATATTTTTGGTCGACTCAACTACAAGAAATTTCGACTTGAGTATTTCAATTCTAGTTGACCCATCTTGCTTCGGCCTCGACCCGACTTGTATTTACGTTTTCTTCGACTTTGACCTTTAGGTTACTTCTTTCGACTTCGATCGTCTCAACTTGCTTTGGCTAACTTGTATCTCCCAACTCAATTTTCCTTCGACTTCGACCTTTAGTTGGTTGACTTGTCTTCGAATCGCCTTGAAATCAATCGACTTGTCTTCTCCAACTTCCGTCAATTTGCAAGCTTGCAGTGGGTCGACTCGTCTTATAGTCAATCGACTTCTAGATAATCGACCTTATTATTGTTTGAATCGACTCGACTTGTGACTCGATGGTGTCAATGCAACTCAATGGTGTCAATGCTTCCTCACCAAAGATCCACCATTGACATTATGTCTCATCTCTTGACTCTTCTTCAATTGAGATTTTCTGAATCACTTTTAATGAACCATGTCTTATTAACTTCTTTATTTTTGATTTGTATGGATCCATATTGGCCATTTACCCTTTTTCTCTGGACAATGTCTTCACAGTTTCTTCTTTTGTGTATGGATATTAATGACACACCATCAACCTTATAAAATATAGGATGAGTGTATCAAACTCATACAATATATTAGTCAATATTATCTTTCTACTGAAATTCAAGTCAATATTATGTCCAATATTGACAATGCTTGACATTCAAGTCACCTTCATAACATTATGTCCAATATTGACAATGCTTGACATTCAAGCACCTTCATAACATTATGTCCAATATTGACAATGCTTGACATTCAAGTCACCTTCATAACAATATGTCCAATATTGACAATGATTCTCAAACCAATCAATCAATGATACTTCACCTATTTATCAAGGTTGACATCAATGAAAACCAAATTTCTAACAAGAACCACTCTAGATTTTACGGTTTATTGTTTCAGTGTAGGCACAGGTCTACCAGGAGATGTTGTGGTTCTCATGCACTCTACGGCGAGCACATGTCCCCAAGTGGGAGCCACAAGTTATCTCCATTTTGTGGGATAACTAAGGAGATTATGTCTCTAGTCCCTCGGGTTGCAGATATGGAGTGTCGAGAGACCACATGACTAGCAGTGTCCACTTGCACATACGCAAGCCCGCTATATCACCACATTTTGATCCATTGTCATCGCATCCACCATACTAGCTAGCTTCTGGAAGGAATATAGGTCTTTCTCTATGTGGTATAAGTCAGGTATTGGGGTAGGTAATCACCCTAATATTTGACGCATTTAAACATGTTGTATTTAAGTTGCTTTTGATTATAGAACGCCTACTTGGACATTATGTTTTTGGCCTTGTTTCACTTTGGTGAGTGTCATAGATTTCCTAGTAAGTGGCCAACCTTTGTAAAACGTTTGTAACTGGGGGTCCGTTGAGGGGTTATCGTACCATTCCCAACCATACTTACCACTTTCCTCTCATTATGTTCCCATCATATTTCCCTCTTCTATGCCCTTTGAATTTAGTGACCCAAGAAGGGCATGTACCTCATTTCATGGGAAGAAGGGGTGAAGGATAGTGGATGGTTGTTGGTAAAAGATAAAATCCTAACACAATAACCTTCTAGATGCTCGCCTAGGGATCCCAAGGACAATGAAAAGTCTCTCATAAAAAACTAATGGGACCCGTAAAAAAATGACTAATAACAAAATGCCAACCATAGAGGATCATGTGTGTGAACTATTTTTATTGCTTAGGTAGAAGCCCCACACATGTTTCCAACTTGGGGAAGCATGATGTGACCAAGGTAGAGTCAAGGTGGGCACATTTTTTCATTCTTAGGTAGAAGCCCCACCCTGGTTTCAACCTGGAAACATCCTAAAAGAACAAAATACAATAAATGGGCTTGGAAAAATGTTGCATTGAGGAAGAAGGTGCAACACGCCCCCTACAAAGATACCCATAAATGAGACAAGACAAGCCCTTGTATGTCATCAAACTCATTGACCTATGAATTATAAATCCCTATCCACCTCATCATCCACTACATAAACTTGAAAGGCCATCCTTGGGAGAATCCCCTACTTGAGGGTTTTGGTCCAACCAATAGGATTTTTATGGCACCCTTCCCCTACCTAAACTTCGTCAATTGTATAGGGTCTTGGAGCATTTTTTTAATTTGATGAGGTAGTTTTGATGCACATGTTTAGGTGCCTTGCTTATTATATTTGGTTTACACTTTTCATGATATCTTTGACTTGAGATATTTTGAGGGCGTACTCTTTTGTTTTGTAGGATCCTACTTGGTGGCTAGTTTTGGGAGAACAAGCCTAGCTTGGGCTTCCATGGGGAAAGAATCCCACAGGTTGGATGCTATAGGCCCGCACAATAGATCACAGAGACATGCCTTTGGAGGCTTTCATGGCATCATGGAGGACCTAACCTAGCCCCTACCACCTAAACGTTTTACTTGATGAGGGAAAAACGTCACTTTCTTGAGGTTTGACGTCACAAAGGGGTTAGGGTTTGGTTGTGGTAGAGTTGCTCATTGACACTTGGCATAAATTGACGAAGAGAGCACGTCGACTTGAAGGAGGAGGTCATAGAGCATGAAGAGAGGGCCTTTAGAGGCCAAACATTCCATCCCCAACCTCAACGACTTGTCACATATGCCAAAATGTTTCCCTAAAGGGGTGACTTCATCTTACTTTTAGGGTTTCTAATGTGCAAAAGTGAATTTTAAATGAATTATTTAATATTATTTGTGTAAAGGGGAAAGATTAGCGTTGTTGACCCCTATCTTGTGTTTTACCCTAAAATTAAGTGGAAAAACTATGTGTTAGACATTTCGTATAAATAGAGATCATGTGAATCTCTTTTCATAACTCTCCCATTGTGAGAAGTACTTGGCTGAAATTTTCGCTATTCTTTAGCATTATGGTGTTTCTCTCTTGTGAAAATGTTTTATGGTGATATATTTTGGTGAATGGATGATGAGGAGTGATGCACACCTCTTGGATGCTTGTTCTCTTGATCTTGAATGGTGAATTTGCTTGGTGAAACTAGGGTTTGATCTCTCTCTTGGAATTGGTAAGGAAAAATTTGCATTGTTAGTTATTTCTTGCTATTTCTTGGTTATGGTTGTTTGAAAAACTAGGAGGAGTATGTTGGATACACCCTCTATTAAGATTCATCTAATCTGCTAAAGTTTACAAGTTAATTTGCAAGAGTTGCTAGGAGGAATATGAGTGTGTATACCCTCTTAGATTTACCCTAAGTTTGATTGGCATACCTTAGGAAGTAAAAGGGCTTACACCCCTAGGGTATTTTTTGATCTAAATATTTTTTTTAAGACTCCATTTACCCAGTTTTAAAGGCACTAATCTAAATATTTTTCATTGGAGAAATAAAATAGTGCATTGGGAAACATGATTTTCGGTCATTTCAACTTTTTGCAATCTGGGTTTTGTTCCTTGTGCCTAGAGCACCTCTTAGCCACTAGGGTGTCCCCTATAAAGGGGTATTGCTTGTTTTTGCTATAAAATTTCATATTCAGCCATTAGGGCTGCAGAAAACCTAACATTCTTCCACTTATAACTTGCTTTTTAGCTGTTGGGATTAGCTAAGAGTTTGCCACCTTTATCTACCTAGTCTAGCGCAAATTTTGGGTGGATTCTTTGTGAGTTTTGATGGTTGAATTTAGTGTTGTAACAACAAGTTTTCTATAGACATAAGGCTGCAAAATTTTTATGTAAACACCTTTTGTTACAACCTTCTTTCATTGCTAGAGTTTAATGCTATCTTACTTGAAGTAATCTAGTTGTTTCTAGTTTATCTCTTTCTCTTTCAACTAGACTCTTAGCAACTTGTTTGCAACATTATTTATCATTTTAATTTTTGATATATACTTTTGCTAATTGTTGCAATTAGGGACAACAATATTGACTTGTTTTTCCATCACATACTTGGGCTTGTATTGTTGTTTTTTTTTGTGTCTTGGGCATGTACAATCAACATTTGCTAGGTCTACTACTTCTTGGAAACCCTTGGCTACCATCAAGACCTTACTCAAGCCCCTCTCCACACATAAAAAATTGACCTATAGGGGCATTCATTCATACATCACACTTTCCATCTCATTCCCCCATAGGGTCATCGAGATTCCCCCCTTGAGGTAACCACTTCACCTCTAAAGTGACAGGAACACCTATCTAAGGTGACAATAGGTAGGTGCTCTCTTAGTTGTCTCCATTTGGTGGTTGGGTTAGGATTTTCCCAACCTAAAACTTATGCGATAATAGTATCGATTTATAATCAACCATGCCAAAGCATTGAATTAAGTCAATGGCATACTTATGTTGAAAAATAAAGATTCCTTTTGAAGACTAAAAAACCTACATACCAAGAAAGTAGTGCATAAGACCAAGGTCTGTCATATCAAATTGTTCCATTAATGCTTGTTGAACATTTGAATCATGGATGAAGAACTCCCTGTGATAATTAATTCATCCACGTACAAAACTAGAATCATGAGATCAATGCCCTTTCTTCTAGTGTCAACAGTAGGATCATAATGACAATGTTGGAACCCTAAAGTGATCAGAAAACTATCCATTTTCTTGTACCAAGCTCGGGGAGCTTGTTTGAGACCATACAATGAACATTGAATTCTGCATTCAAGAGAAGAGTCTTGCACAAAACCAAAAGGTTGTTCCATGTATATTTCCTCTTGTAAATCCCCATGCAAAAAATAACTCTTCACATCCATCTGGTAAAATGACTAGCCTTGATAAGCAGCAAGAGAAAACACAATACGTATGGAATTTATCTTGGCAACATGGGAAAGTCTCAGAATAATCAATCCCTTCAACCTATGAAAATCCCTTGGCCACTAGTTGTGCCTTATGTTTGTCAATAGAACCATCAGCAACATATTTAGTTCTATAGACCCATTTGCAACGAACTAGTTTTTGTCCCTTAGTAAGAGGAACAAGATCCCATGTGTGATTCTTCATCAAAGAATAATACTCTTCTATCATGGAAGCTTCCCATTCAATTTTTCGAATAGCATCAAAGAATTGTTGGGGATCTTCTGAAATGCATGAATGAAAATAGAGATACCTTTGGTTTTTCGTTGAATGTTGCAAGGAGTGGGAGAAAAATAGCTAAAATTTGATGGATCATAACGATACCAATCAAGTGTATTTCGCTCTCAAAGACTCCTCCTCAATTGTTGTTCATGTGCAGGTTGCTCCATTGTTGTTGGTGGATTTTCGACTGGTTGAGTTTCCTCATCTTTAGTTTTCTGATCTTCCTCATATTCTTGTTCTTTAAAAACAATATTCTCGGCATGATATGAACTATCATTGCAATCTATGGAGAGAGTAGGGTCAGAAGAGTGATTGGAATTGTCATCAAAACGAACAGATGTACGAAACAAAACATTGTTAGTAATAGGATCAAATAACCTATATGCTTTCATGTCTTCACAATAGCCAACAAATATTAGTGGTTGGCTCTTCTTCTCCATAACGTTGTGTTTTTCATTTGGAATTAATGCCCATGCCGCACTGCCAAATATTTTGAAAGTAGAGACATCGGGCTTAACATGACTCCAAGATTCCTCTGGAGTCATATGGAAAACTTCTTTGTGAGGCATTTGATTCTAAATGTAATTGGCACAGTTCACTGCTTCGGCCCAGAAGGAAGATGACATGTTCTTGGATTGAATCATGTAGTTTGCCATTTCTTTCAACGTTTTGTTCTTCCTTTCAACAACGCCATTTTGCTGAGGGGTGTAGGGAACATAATGTTGATGCAAAATACCATGTTCTCTACAAAAATATTTGAATGTTTGGATAACATACTCCCCCCCATTACCTGTGTGTGGATTCTTGATGGAATGAGAGGACTGCTTCTCAACAAAATCCTTGAAGGTATTGAAAGTAGCAAAGACCTCACTCTTGAACTTAAGAAAGTACACCCAAGAGTGTCGTGAGAAGTCATCGATGAAATTAAGTGCATACTTAGCCCTAGAAAATTAGCGAGTTGGAAAAATCATGAGATCACTTTGTACCAAATCAAGAGGTGTTGTAGCAGGCAAGGATTTTCCTTTGGGAAAATTATCTTGATGTTGTTTTCCAAGAAGACATCTTGGGAAAACTCCATCAATACAAGAAACTTTGGGAATTCCATGAACCAATTTTTGTGTGCTCAACTATTGCAGGTACCTGTAGTTTAGATGTCCAAATATTTCATGCCAAAGCCTACTCAAAGAATCAACATGTGCAATGAAAGAGGAAGCCGAAAAAGGCTCAAAACCAATAAACCTGTACAATCTAGAGTTATGATCAACTTTTCCTGAGGTAACAACAATGTCAAGATTTTTCAATTCTCGAATGACTACATCATCGGGAGAGAACACTATTGTTTTTCCATCACCAGAATGACAAATTTGATAAATTGAGATTAAATTAGAAGATATGTTAGGAGCAAGAAGAACATTGTTGATGCATCCTTCATCTAACTGCACAGTGCATGATCCTAAATCATCAAGCTGTGTAGAGTCTCCAATGGAAATCTTAGAAATGCTACAATCAAAGGTTGAAGGTAATAACTCATTGGAATGAGTCATATGATGAGATGCAACTGAATCAAATATCCAACTATCTAAATATGCATACAAGGCCCGAGAATATAAGGCATTCCCTTTACATGTTGAAGAAGGTTTGGACAAGTAAATTTTGTGATGTTGCATGGCTTCATTCAAAGCTTCAAGTTTTTTCCAACATTTTGGTTCTGGATACCCTTGATCACCGCAAAATTTGTAGATTCGATCTGACATTTTCTTCTTTGTCTTGGAGGGAGTCTCACCACGTTGTGCAAAGTCTTTTTTCTTTTTATAAGAGCCTTTCTTCTTGTCTTTGGAGGTATGGGAAAAAAATGCTTGATTGTTAAAGTTTGAAAGGGAATCAAGTTGCATATGCTTGGATTGCTCCATTGTGAGGCCGTCACAAAAAATCTCAAAAGAAGGCATCTTAAATTCATCTCCTAGTGCATTCATCGTAGAATAAAATGTAGAAGAAAATACCTGATAAGGAACTTTCAATTTGGATTGAATAAATGCATTCATTTTCATATTTGGTTTTTCCACACCCTTTTAGTTGTGCCACCAATTACCTGAATTTGGTAAGGTAATATTCAATAGACACATGCTTGTCAGGCACAAGCGATGACGATTTTGCTTCCAACTGTAGGGCTCGAAATTCATTGACTTTACCAAATAAGGAGACCAACTTGTCCCAACATGCTTTTGGGGTTTTAAAATCAGCAATGTGGAACAACAAACTATCTGATACATGCAAAATAATGAGACCCACAGCTTCATCCAATTTGTTTCAGTGGGTGAACCTTTCAAGTTCCTTGGTGAATATGGATTGAGACACGCACAACATTTTCCAAATCCCTTTTGATTGCAACAATTGTTGCATATTCAATTTCCACGTGTGATAGTTATGGGGAGTTAGGAGCTCAAAAGTCCTAGATTCCACCATAGGAACACAAATATGTGTATGTTCAACTTAAAAATTACAAAGAATGACGTTCAAGTTCAAACATAAGGGGCTCTGAAATAATGGTCGCGAGATATGGAAAAATTACCCTTAGCAAGTAACAGATCCTAAGAGCGTCTCCAACCTTGACAAAATAAAGGCTATTCTGACTCCAATTACAAAATCTTGTATTAATCAGAAAATAATTGAAAAACTTCTTACTTGATATTTGGATTTCCGCTGCATAGTGCCAGCTGCTTGTAATTTCCCATTGTGACTCAATCCCGTGACTCTTCGCCCTCGCCAGCCAAATAGAGTGACGAATATGGGGAGGATTTGGATGGCATAGATTGAAACAATCTTAAGAATTTGATACTCTAAATGGAGAAATCAATGGAACACAATCGATCATGCAGGCCCGGCTATATATCTGGCTTCCAAGCCTGTTATGAAAAAATTTCGGCCAACACCAATAACAATGTCGTCGCCTAAAGAATTGCTCACGGATCAATCGATCATGCAGATCTGACTGCCTTCCAAGCTTGTTAGCACAAAGATTCGACCAATACCAATAACAACGCTTCTATTCCTTTTACATCACCCTCCTTTCCCACTGATCGATCCCTCAGATTCTTGACGAAAATCTAAAGCAAGAAGCTTCAGGGCCGTCTATTGTAGTAACCATATCAATGAGCAATTTCCTTAGCTTAATTGTTAATTTTTGCATGTATTAATGTATTCACCCACACTTGCATTCAAAGAAAATATCAGTTCGAACAATACTCAGACTTAACTAGCAAGTATGCAATATCAGAATGGAACCTCTTAGTACAATTTCAATCCACAAATCCGTCCTTTATAAACAGCGAGGACATGAGGATTAAGGAACAGACCTGTATAAAGTATGAATACGGCCGTAGGGTTTGAAAAAAGATAGGCAGCAAAGAAATATCACAAACCCTTAAATTCCAGCTAAAGGTAATCAAAGTAAAATCGGTTAGTAAACAATATTATATATGTAAGCAATGAGGCTTAAGGAAAAAACAGAATGAATTCTTTCTTTTAGGTTTAGGGTGGTTCAAGAAAACGAAGAAGACMAGTTCCTTAAAGTGGCATGGAGTCATCACTTCACTTCAGTGTGAATTCTAGGGTTTATGAAGAATAGTGTTGAAAGTTACCGAGAGGATTACCCCTCAAGAACCATCTAGGGTTTGAAGGAATTCTCCAGGGTTGTGAAGGACAATTGATCACTAAGGATTCTTTCATGGTGCAATTCAAGGTGAAACTCTCATGAAGTCTTATCTTAATGCATTAAAAAGAAACTTTAACAAATGGAATGGTGAGAAATGTTACCTTGAACCCTTCCAAGTGGAGCATTAAAGCACTTATTTGACCTTGGAGCAGCCACGTTCTTCCTAGCGATCTTAAAGAAAGTTATTCTAAACCCTTGAAAATGATAGAAAAACATCACACTCAAAGAAATAGATGCACAATAAAATATCCAATGATTTCAAATGGAGGAGGACTTCGCTTTTTATAGGTGAGAATTATCTTCTATTACAATGTAAAACCATGTGTTAGCTCAAAACCACGAGCTCAAAAAACCATTTTTCAGCCAAAACCTTGCGGAAGATACAAGTAATAATAAAATAATACAATAATATGCTCACGAGGTACAATGTCCCTTTTAGAAAAGGTCAAATACAATATAAAAATCACCCCTAAGGACCAAGTAAAATCCAATGGAGGTGATTCCCCCAATAAAAGTCTCTATGTCCACACAAATGGTTCAAGACTAGTCAAATCATCCAACCATTACTTCCTCCATCCACTAAATGATCCAAGAAATATACATTAATGTGCTCGAAGTGATGGGTCTAGCCTTTTACTAAGCCATTAATTGGTATCACACAACCTTCAACACATCATAAAAAAGGGGTTAGTTTTAGTACTTGCCTAGGTCTTACCAAGGGGCACAACATATACCCTTATACATGAGTCAAATCCTAAGACACTCATACTTCCCAAGTATCTAGGTGAAATACGGGTAATGAAACCAAGAGAAGTTGAATAACAAAAGAAGTAACCTAATGAAAGAGTTATGCTACAAAGAGTAGTGGAGAATCAAAATCTGAATCAAGTTGATAATCATTCATGTTTTTTATCATAGGGGTAAATTACTCTAAACAAAGCATACTTGACACACAGTAAAGCTAAGAGCTCACAACAAAAGATCCAATCCCATTGGAGCAACCAATGTCTAGTTCAACTCCTATATAGGATACAGTTGCATTGAAGGAACCCATCATGAAAAACACAGTCATACCAATGGAGGCGTTTACATGACTTAGATAGAACGACTCAACACCCTAGCAGAACCCAGAGAGCTTGGAATCAACTTGAAATCTATGGTTATAGGAGTGAATATTTTTATTTTTTTATGGTTTATCTTCCATTGGTAAGGAGCCCAAAAGTGTTGAAGAAGATCTAAATTGACTTGAAAGTTTGCAATGGAAAAAGGCAATCCATGAAGAAATGGAATCTCTAAAACAAAAGAAAGCATGGATTTTTAGAAGAATTGCACAAAGCAAGAAGACTATTGGCTACCATTGGGTGTTTAAAAATAAATTTAAGGTTGATGGAATAGTGGAGAGATATAAAGAAACATTGGTAGCAAGGGGATATTCTTAGGTTCAAGGAATAGATTACCATTAGACTTTCCCCCGTGTAGAAAAAAGGACTTATATTAGGATATTATTGGCTTTAGAAACAACCTATGACCTAGAAGTCTAGCAAATGGATTTCAAAACAACATTTCTTCATGGAGACTATAAGGAGGAGGTATTCATGGAGCGACTAGAAAGGCTTTGTGGTAGGAGCTAAGAATTTGGTGTGTAAGCTCAAGAAATGATTATACGAGTTAAAACAATCCTCAGGGGAATGGTAAAAAAAATTGGCAAGGATCTGCCCAAAAAAAACATTTTTTTAGAAGTATTCTTGACCATTTTGTTTATTACAAAGCAATGGGTGATAGATTTTTTATTCTAGTCTTGTATGTGGATGATATATTGTTGATTGGTGACAATATAAAGTTAGTAAGAAACACCAAGTCTTTCTTGTCCAAAGCATTTGATATGAAGGATCTTGGTGCAGTGCATTATTATCTTGACATAAAGTTAAAAAGAGATGGAAAAATAGAAAGATATGGCTTAGTCGAAAGAATTATATTAAAAACATTCTCAATGATTTTTGAATGGGGACTTGTAAAGTAGTGAAAACACCTTTTCAAGAGGGACTTAAGTTGACTACTAAATGTGTCCTGAAATTCATTAGGAAAAGAAATGCACAACTAGATTGTTATATGCTAGAGTTATAGGGTGTCTTATGTATGTTGTGGTATGCACAAAACCATACATAGCACATTCAATCAGAGTGGTGCTCAGATTTATGGTTGATCCAGGAAAAAAATATTAGATGGTTGTTAAAATAATAGTATGTACTTGCAAGGCACCAAGGACTATGCCTTATGTTAGTAGAATCATGGTAATGATATTTTTGATATTGCATGAATTTGTTGGTGTAGATTGGGATAAATATGTGGGCAAGAGAAAGTCCAAAAGTACATATGTATTTACTTTGTTTGGAGGATAAGTGAGTTGGATGAAGAAGAGACAACCAATCATTTCTTTATCTAGCTCAGAGGCGGAATATGTTGTTGCAACATAAGCTATAAAAGAATCCATCTGGTTGTTAGGATTATGCAATAATATTGATATCAAATAAGGTAGCTTGGAAATAGAATGTGATAGCCAAATTTCCATCACAATGGACAAGAATCCCATGTACAATTCCAAGAGTAAACATATTGATGTGAAGTACCACTTTGTGAGGGAAATGGAGGGACTAGGTGTAACATGCCCAACCACCCATAGGTTGGGCATGCTACTTCAAGCCCGCTTCTGAACTAATTTCAAATTCTTATCAAATTTTTAATTAATAAAGATGCATGAAATATTCACATGCATAGATCAAGATTCAAGATACAATAGAAAATAAATGAACCATATGTCATGCACAACAATAACCAACAATCATGCATATATTATAGATACGAATTTCATACACAACAGAAATAAATATACAACTAAATGAAACCATTATAGAGAGAGCACTTATATTTAATGAAATGAATCACCAATTGGTTGTAGACCAAGGACGTTCCACCCAACCTTAGACATTGTTGTTCCAAGTCTCAACAACAATGTCACCCCCAATCCAGGGCTATGAGTCCACAAGGACGGTTCCAGAGTGTCACTCAACTTCCCAAACCAATCAGCACTCAAGCTCTCATAGGCTTCTTAGCACACACAAAAATCCAAAGTACACCAACTCTCTTCTACCCAGCCTACACAACCCAAGAGAATGGACCCCCTTCTCTGCCACGTAGTCCCTCGGGCTCTCCACCTCCTCCCAGGGCTCTAGTGCAGTTGGTCAAGAATCTCCATGTTGGGACTCTCAGGATTCGTAGTTGTGGGAAAAACTTAACGCATGTCAATGCATCTCAGACATGCATGCATTAATTCATGGTTGGAATACACCAAAAATCGCTACTGCCAACCAAACCATGGCTCCTCTCCACAATTTGTTTTGTCTCTCTCCAACCAAGATAAAAAAGGAATGAAGAATGAGTGAAGAAGAAGCCCCCAAACAACCCCTTATATACAAATAAATTGAGAGATTTGGCTAATTTATAGTGAATGAAATTATGAGTCCTACCAGAATCAATTAGGACTATTACCTTTTTATTTTTGATATATCCTTCGATCTTGAGGGTTTGAGGAGTGCTAATTCCAGCCAATGCATTACACGATATGGAGGGAGTCAACTCTTCAGAAAAAATTGCTTCTACGTTTTCATCTTGAAATGGTTCTTGTTCTTGTTCTTCTTCCTCTTCACAATCTATGTAGAATAATTTCTTCTCACCACACTTATGTCCCTTACTGTACTTGTTGTCACAACTAAATCATAAACCTTTTGTTTTTCTTTCCTCCAATTGTTGAGGTGTCAACCTTGTAGGTTGAGGTGTTTTAGAAGAAGGAACATTATTCTCTCGATAGATATTAGGAGTGGTCCTTCTAGTAGCCATAGCCATATTTTTACTTTCAACATTTATTGCCACCCTAAATGCATTTTCCAATGATTTGGGTTCCCAAAGGCGAACCTCATGTTGAATGTTATCCCTTAATGTTCCTATGAATACATCAATAAAGTGCTCATATGGAATATATGTTACCTTTATATTCAATCTTTGGAAGTTCTCAATGTGCTTTATAACTGAACCCTTTTGCTTGATATTTATCAATTGGATAAAGAAGGTATTGCTCCTTGTATCCTCATAGTGTGTTATCATTTCTTCCGTGACAATTGTCCAAGTGACTAGTGATTTGCGAGAACAAATCCATCGATACCACACAAATTTATTGGGTTCTAAATATAAAGAAGCAATTCATACCTTTTGTATATGTGGCACATCATGTAAATCAAAGAATTTCTCCATCTGAAGTATCCATGTGATTGGGTCCTTGCCATCAAACTTCCTCATATCGATCTTAGGAAAGTGGTTGGTCTTCAACCCAAAGTTGGAGTTTTTCCATTCTTTATTCATCTTCCTTGTGTCCTCATCATGAATTTCATGGGATATGTTTTCACTTTCAGGCGTCCTCTCTATTAGAAAAATTTTCAATCCTTCCATGATCCCCCTTTTTAAACCATCGATCATCCCTTGTAGTTCATCTTTTTTTATTGTCTTCTTTTGTAAATCATTTATGTCCCTATGCATTTCTTCACCTTCATCAAGAGTCCAAGTAGGAATGTCTGGAGGCTTATTTGTTGCATAAGTTCCCTTTTTGGTGGCATGTTGACCAAGTATCACTTTTAAACCTTTGTTTTGAGGTGGTTCTGATAGACGATATTTCTTCTACTATATCTCCAAAATTTCGACTCTTCTAGGTATGAAAATTTATTTTTTTGTAGTTCTCTGATATTTCTTCTCTACAATGCCATAGGTCTGATAAAATTGGATGTTCCAAGTGGAAGTTATGGTAACTTCCCCATAGCTTGTTGATTTTTGGCCTTTCCCAGAGATCTCACTTGTATAGAGTGCCCCTCACAAAATAATTGATATAAAATTTTGAATATTGTACCAGAAATACTACACACTGTCCACTATCCAATGCAACTAGTCTCACTCAATTTGGATACTCTAGAAAGAATGTATGATTGTTTTACCCGAAACAACTACTTGAGACTAGTCAATAGGAGTAGTCGAATACCCTATCTTTCACAGGGTGTATCTACAAATGTAAGATGACCTAGAAGATGAATTTTTTTATCAAAGATACTTTAATAATTTCTATGAATATCCTCCGGATTTCAGGGTCTGAAACGTTACATAAAAAATTTCATAGCGAAAATGTTGTGATGACTAAATTCAGTATGATTCCATAACCCTATCTTACATAGGCTATATCTCCTAAAGTGTAAGGTCTCAGGAGCTGAAATTTGAACCCAACGTACCTTGATCTGTTTATTAAATATATTCCAAGGGGTTCCTTCTGAAACATCGTAGAAAAATAATTATAGAGAAAATTCCAAGGTGTCTCAGACGTAGCAGCGAAACCCCAAGACCTTGAGCTCTGATACCAAATGTTAAGAACCAAATATCAAAATAGCATAGAAAAACCTCATAACAAGTACTCAATGCCTTGAAAAAGAGAGAATTTCATATAATAAGCCTCTTCGAGGGGGAAACCTCCTTATACACCACATAAATTTCCAAATACAAGATGATTCTAAATGAAAAAGGTCTCCTTAGTATATATAGGAGACTAGGAGGTATAATACAAATAATGGACCGAAGCTGACATAAATAAATAACATTACTAATGTAATATGCTCCAATTAAGGGGTAATGTGCCACTATTTAGGGCTTAACAACTGGCCTCTTTTAATTGTTTGGGCACTCTGGCCTTTCATAGATTAACAAAATACATTATTTAATATGGGGCTCAAAAAACCAGGGTATTACATCCCCTCCCCCTTATTTTGGCACTGTCCTCAATGCATATACAAAATAGAAAACAAAATTTCAAAATTTATTCAAAAAGTTGCAGGTACTCTACCCACATGGTATCTTCATGCTCCCAAGTAGTATCTTCAGGACCGTAGCAGGTCCGCTGGACTTTTACCATCTTTCCGGAGCATTTTGACTTTTCTGTCCAATATTCACATTGGCTGGATCTGAAAGTCTCCCTCAGTCTCTACCTGAATCATATGCCAATCAATAACATGGTTAGGATCATGTACATATTTTTTTAGCAAAGAGACATGAAATACATTATGCACATTCATGGAAGTGGGCAATGCAAGCATGTATGCAACTGGCCCTATTCTATCCAATATCTCAAATGGACCACAGAATCTGGCTACTAGCTTTGTACAACTACCCAACTTCAAAGAGCTCTTCTTGGGCTTCACTTTTAAAAGCACATGCCCCCCCACTTTAAATTCTCTAGTTGTCATGTTCTTATCTGCATAAATATAGATGCAGATGCTTTCAAGAAATGGTTAAATCTATTATACATTTATTACTTTGTTCAAAAATTTCCATACATCGAAAATACCACATTTTCACTCCCTAAGGTCGTTCCCCATGTCAAATATTGGTGGGAAATTTACTGGGAGATCCATGATGGAGATGACTCTACAACATTTAGGATATAACCCACTTGGGTGGCTTTTATTAATGCCCTCAAGGAGGAATTCTACATTGTCAGAAACTATGATGATCAGTACACAATATGGACAACTCTGCTTTAGGAGAGAGGTTAGATTATGCCATTTAGTACACCAATATCTTTCATACCTAACGCTCAAAGCTGGGTATTAGAGACTCCAAGCATCACCTGTTTTTGAAGTACCGATGTGGCATAAATAGGTACATCCAAAAAAATATGGATTTATTTGACATCTCCTCACTGAGATCTACTTATCGATATGCTATCAAAATCGAACAAATATTTAAGTAGAGGAATAATCAGGAGTTTAGGTCTACAAATCCACCACAATAAAAGCATGGTAAAGGTGGCCCCGACTCACAAAACAAAGGATGGAGCAATGATAGACAACCTAAAGACAACCAATTCAAGCCACAAGCAAAGAAGGGTAATGGAAATCAAAGAAGGACACTAGAAAGTGGTGTGAGTTTCACAAAAGCCCCTAACATAGTTACCAACTTAACAAGAACTCTACAGAGTTCTCGTTTTTTGGGAGGTCCAATTTTTACCCTCTTTTTAAAAATGGTGCTATCGGTAGCACCCCCTTTCTCTTTTTAGGTGGTTTTTCGATATTTTAAATTTTTCAATCCACAATGCTTCCACATTTTTTTTAAATGCTTATTTTTCATCTATTTTCAATTTTTTCTTAAAAAAATCTTTTTATTTTTTTATTCAACGGTGTTTTTAGTTATTTTTCCATGCTTCTTTCAATCTTAAAAATATTTTTTACCATTTTTTTTTTGAAGTTACGATTTTTCATATAATAGTGTCTCATTAATTAATTTATTGTTCCATACTTTTAAAATATAGTGGAAAACATCATTTTTAACACATTGTTTACCTTTACTTCAATACATAGAAAAAAGTTGTAAAATACCACTATTTTTTAATATTTAGCAAAAAAATATAACTCAATTTTTTTTTGATAAATTAAAAACTAAAAAAAAACTAAGAAAAATAAA
>ML782664.1:412912-449460 GCA_009831015.1 Picea engelmannii
ATATATATATATATATATATATATATATATATATAATTAAAAAACTTAAAAATATGTAAAATTTTATAAAAAAAAACAAAGAAATTAAAAAAAAATGCATGAGTAATGGAAGGCCATGGGGTGATGTCGGGCATCGCCCCCCATGGCGCCCAACCAACCCACACGAGTTGGTTGGGCATTGTGGGTGTCGTGGGGGGCGATCCTCGATGCCGAGGATCGCCCCCCACGACACCCCTATAATATGAGGTTTGTATTTTTTTTGTTTTAATTTTAATTAAAATTTTATGTTATTTCAATTACAAAATTGTATTTTATTTTTTATTTTTTATTTTTTTTTGTTTCAAATGTTATTAACTTTGTTTATATTTGGGTTTTTTTATTTTTTTACTTTTGTTTCAATTAAAACTCATAGGTTTTGTATTGTAAAATTGTTTTTTTTCTTTTTTTTTAATTTGTTTAGAAATTTATTTTAGAATTGATTTTAAAATTTTCATTTTATTTTTTCATTATTGATTTTATTAAAATTGTTTTGTTTTTATTTAAATATTGTTTTTAAAATATATGTTTTTAATATTTTTTCTTTTATTTTAATTTTAAAGTTTTAGTTTAAGATTTTTTAATATTTTTTATTTTAGAATTTTTTATTTTTTTTTTAATTTTTTTATATAACATTTTTCAAGTATTTTTTGTTTTTTTAATTACTTTTTAAAGTTTTTTAATGATTCTTTGTAAAAATATATATATAATTTTTTTTTAAATTATTGTTTTTGTTAAATTTTTTTTTTCTTTTTAGTTATTTTTCTTTTTCACCTTGTTTTTTAATCTTTTTTTTTTTTAAATTCAATTTTGAATATATTTTTTTAAATGTGTTTTTTTGGTCATTTAAAAAAATTTATTTGCGAAGATTTTGTCATTTCTATTTATTTATTTTTTAATAAAAATTAAAAAAAAAAAAAGGTTAATGTCACAATTTCAATTAGGCGGTAAAGAGTGATGATTTTCACATTTAGGAAAAAACATTTTGTTTTATGTAGCATCACTTTTTTATTTAGGTGATGATTTTAAGGGTTTTCTGAGGGGTTTTCTGAGCTACTGTCCGAGTTTCGAAGGCCGTGTTTGAAAAATGTTGTAATTTTGACCTCGTTTTAAAAAAATGATACTACCTGTAGCACCAATTTTTGATTTAGGGGTTGATTTTCATGTTTTTTATGCAAAAATATGGGTTTTAATGGCTAGAGTTCTTTTTTTGAGGTCACAGTTCTCGTTAAGTCGGTAACTTTGTTCCTTGGCACAACACTTATGAATGTCGCTAGAAACAATCATTATTGATTGAGCTAAAATAAAAAGAATCAAACTCTAGCTTAGACTTTGATTCATAGGAGGATAAGGGAAAGTGGATAATTGACACAAAACCTAGTGCTACCATTGCAACTACAAAGATTCAACCAGAAGAATTAGAGGAGCCTAAGGAGGGGGAGCACCTCTTCCATTCACAAATGTGGGTGAAAGGGACTCCACTAGATTTCATTGTTGATAGTGGTAGCCAAAAGAACTTGATCTTGGCCGAGGTCATCAACATATTGAAGCTACCGACAATGCCACACTTCCAACCATACAAAATCGGATGGTTGAGCTAGGGACGAGACATTTGCATTAGCCAACAATGTTTCATGTTTTATGGCATCAGACCCTTCAAAGATGAGGTATTGTGTGATGTTTCCCCACTTGAATTTTGTGATGTTCTTTTAGGAAAACCCTATATGTGGAAACATCATGTTGTTAATGAGTCGAGACCTCATAGTGTCAATATTAATTTTGGAGGTCAACTCTACAGGGTGCCATAAGTAGTCCTGACTTCTGCAATTTCCTTAATCTCAGCAAAGCAATGTTGGAAGTTAATCTCTTAGACTAGAAAATTTGTCCTCTTCATGGTTAGGTCGGAAGGTGAACATAAGTTCATTGTGATTGCCACCACCTCAACACAGGGCCTCTCTACACAACAAAAGCGGGTGGACAAGATTGTAGAGGAATATAGAGATATCTTCACTTCCCTTGTGGGAGTGCCTATGCACTTCCAAGTCAAACATTCAATTGTCTTGATACCTGGTGCTCCTTTGCCTAATGACTCGATATACAAATGCTCCCTTCTCGTGAATGAGGAAATAAAACATTCAAACAAGCTCCTCACCATGTGGGAGCCCAATGTATTGGTGCAGAAGAAGGACAAGAAATGGTGACTTTCTATTGATTACAAATCCCTAAAAAAAATCACCATTAAGAACCAATACCCAATCCCTCAGATTGAAGATATTCTTTATCAGCTTAAGGGTGCCAAGTTGTTTAGTAAGATTGATTTGAAGTCAGGATACCACTAGGTCCCGATTGAATAAACTGATGTATGGAAGATCGTCTTCAAGTCTAAAGAACGCATTTTTGAGTGGTTGGTCATGCCTTTTTTCTTGACTAATGCTCCAAGAACATTCATGACGATGATGGATGATATATTGTGGCCATTCACAAACTCTTTTGTGGTTGTATATTGGATGACATCCTGATCTTCAGTAGAACTTGGGAAGAACATTTGCAGCACATTCAATAGATCCTGAGCACTCTATGGAAACACAATTTATATGTCAATCTATAGAAATGTTAATTTTCCATGTAGATAATTAAGTATCTAGGATACATCGTGGATGAACATGGGGTGCATGTGGACCTAGACAAGATCCAAGTCATTCACGATTGACCAGCCTTGATGACTCTAACTGAGCTCCGCAACTTCTTGGGCCTTGCCAAATTATACTATAGGCTCATGTCAGGGTTCTCTCATATCGTTTGGTCCTTAATCCAAGTGACCAAGGGTGGAGCTAAAGCCAATTTTTCCTAGTCTAGGTCACAACAAAAACCATTTGAGGATCTAAAATGAAACCTCTATTCAACATTAGTCCTCACTCTTCCTGACCTGCAACAACTATTTGATATTGAGACAGATGTCTCTAACTATGATATTGGTGCAGTCCTCACTCAGTATGGACATACAGTGACCTATCATAGTGAGACACTCTTTGTTACTGTTTGCACTTATCCCACCTATGACAAGGATATGTACTCCATTGTGCAGGCATGTTGATAGTGGAAGCATTGTATTTTGTGAAAGGAAATGATCATCCACATTGATCACAAGCCTATGCAATTCATCCATACACATTGAGGGAAGTTACAAAATGATCACTGTCAGAAGTGGTCCACGTACTTGCAACAATTCCAGTTGAACATTAAGTGCAAGAAGGGTAGCACAAACCATGTTGCAGACTACCTTGGCCAACCCCTGGTTGTAGTGCTAACCATAATTCTTAACTCATATGGGCACGAGACCTCTTAATGGCCCCAATTTTATGACAATGACCTTGACTTTGTTGCTACATATTAGACACTGGGTGTGGGTAAACAAGTTCTAGACTTTCACCTCTAGGGTGGTTCTTTTTGTGCTATCTTTTTGTTCGTTCAAGCGAGAATGCAAAGTTAATTTGGGAGGAACATTACATTCAAGTGGCAAGGCACTTCGGTGTGGAGAACAAAGTAACAATGCTTCAAATGTATTTCTACTAGCCAAATATTCAATAGGATTTCGACAGGTATATTAGATCATGCATTGCTTATGCCATTGTTAATATTTCCATCAAGAAGAAGGGGTTGTACACTCCTCTACCTACCCCAAACAAGTTGTGGCAGTCGATCTCCATGGATTACATGTCAGGTCTTCCCTCCACCAAACATGGTAATGATTGTGTCTTTGTGGTTGTCAATTGATTCTCTAAGATGGCCATTTTAACACCATGTAAGAAGAGTATAAGAGTCAAAACCACTGCTAAGCTCTTTTTTTAGTGTGTTTGGGCTCATTTTTGGATACCATGGACCATTATTTCAGATAGGGATAGTAGGTTCCTCGGTACCTTTTGGTCCATCCTGTGGTCTTTGATGGATATCAAGTTGACCAAATCAATTGCCTTCCACCCCCAAAGAAATGGACAAATGAAAATAGTCAATAGGATGATTGTGCATATCTTGTGCATGTACAACTCCAAGTATACATGTACATGGGATGGGAGCCTTCCATATGTTCAACATAGCTACAACATATCCCCCTACAACTCTATTGACCATATCTCTTTTCAGGTGTGCTTGGGGTTCCATCCATTAGCCCCCATTAATGTAGCTTTTCCCATTGCATCTTCATAGGAAGAGTCCTCCCATGCTCAGACCGAGGTAGATAGAGAAACCAAATTTTTTTAACGGATCCATCACATCTAACAACATGTTCATGATATCCTACATAAAGCTAATGCCAAGTACAAGCAACGACATGACCAACATTGAGTTCCACGCAAGTTTCAAGTTGGTGATAAGTTGTGGTTGCATTTGCAGAAAGAGTGCGTCACAAGCCCCCGCAAGAATCTCATACCACTTTGATATGGGCCTTACACCATCAAAAATTTTGTGGGTGAGAATTATTTTGAATCGAGTATCCCCCCTTTCCTTGGATTACACCCAGTATTTAATGCAGAGCTACTTCGACCATATTCTCCACCCTTATTGGACACCTAAGAGGTGGTTGAGAATTTGGCCCCTTTAGAAATCAATCATGACTGCATTGAGTATCCTACAGTGGATCAGATCATGGACACCAAGGTGAAGGGAACCCACCAATAGAACATACAACTCTATCAGGTTTTCAAACCACGACAACTTCTTCACCAAGGAAAGTGGCTCATTAGGAGTCAAATTCAACAAAAGTTTCCCCATCTACTAAGGGAAACTAATGCAATGGGGACCATTTCTTCCTAAAGGTGGAGGAATAATACAAGTGGACATAAATGGTCAGCCACCTCTTCCACTGACTCAAGATGGGTCTCCATCTTGACAATTTGTTTATCTACAATTTTTCGAATCCTAAACTTTTGGGGCCATTTTGAGGCCTTAAATGATGTTTTTGGCCATTCGGGAGCCTGAGGTGACCATGGATTTCCCATGCCTACCAACAATAGTACTTCTTGGTTAGATATTTCCAACGATCTATTGTGCACCCCAAACAAAGATTGTATGCAAAATTTGTGCCCTCGGGAAGTTGACATATCAACTAACCACCTCGGGGCCCACAATCCTTTTGGCACTTCGTCTCCTAGGGTTAGGGATTTGGATCTTTAGGGTTTAGAACTTTATGTTAAGAGGATACTTTGACCTCTTGTAATGTTTGATTGCAAATGAGAATAGTTTACACATCTCTCTTTAAATATAAGCTACCACCATTCTAGCTAGTTTGTATTGCTTTGCATTTCACATTCTTTTTCAATTTCATTTATTAATAGAATCTAGTTTTCATTGTATTATTGTGCTCCTTGTAATATTTATGTGTGTGTTTGTGTTTGTTTCCATTCCTATTCCTTCCTTTCCTTTTGTTCTGTATACAACCCAAATCAACTCTAGAGTCCATACCCTTTCCTTAGATTCTTCCAATTCTTTTACAATCTAATCACATTCCATTCAGTCGCTTGAAAGCATGTGACCCCTACTAAAAATGTTGCTATGGGGTATGAGTCAGTTATTTTAATAATATGAGTATCCATAGTAACAATCAATTATTGATCCCCTTAAATCTTCATCTTCTCATGGGCCTGCCTAATTACCTACTTCCTTTTCTTATAAAAAAACAAATTAATCGAGAATGACCACTTGTTTCGTGTCTACCTATGAAACTTTCCCTATGCTCAATCTTAAAAAAAGAGTGTGACCTCATGTTAATGATATATGCCATCTTTGGTGGAATTGATTCTTGTGAATTTAATATTCCTTCCCTTGTTTTCTCTGTTGTATTCATCTAATCCTCATCTTTCTTTTTCTCATATTTTTCCTCATTAACTAACCTTTCATCTTCAATTATCTTTTTCTCTACTTCTTGTTTTCTTTCCCTTTCATTTTGCACATCTTCTCTCCTCTTCTTATCGTTTTCAACCTCTTGATCCCTATCCACTTTTCCTTCAATTTTTCGTATGTTATGGGTTTGGAATCTTCTTCCGATTTATTCTTACATTCTTGTTTTGTTGCCTTGTCCTTGGCTACTTGATCTTCTTTCCTTTTTCTCTCCTCCTCTTGCTTTTTATTTTCTCTATGTGATTTATTTTTTAGTCTTTTCCTTGCCAAGATTTCATCATAAGATTTGTCCCTTCTATAGATTTCTTCCTCTTAATAGGATTCATGTTGATATGTCCATGCATATATGAGCATCATCCATCGTCATGCTACTACATTTAGATGATGTGCCTTCTAAATCTCTCTTCTCTAAATCGATATGGTACCCAATCTTCACCTTCTACTTTGGCGCATTTAGCATCATTGAGACCATAAGATCCAATATGCAAAGGCAAAGTAGGCCATGGAGATTTCTTGTCTTTGGAAATAGAAGATCCAAATCCATGTAGATAACTTTGATAAGCTATCTCTTGTATTGCCAATTTGTCTAGAATGAACTTAGGAAATAAATGAGGGAGCTTGGTAACTCCAAACACTTGAATATATGTGGTACCTTCCATTACATACTCGTTTCCTATTGTGTTTATCACTTGCATTTCTTCCCCTGTCATGCACATAGTTGATTTGTAGAATATGTAAGCTATGAAGTGGTCACATATCTGTGTTTAGTCTCTTTTGTGTTTATGCTCCCATAATATCTAATAGTAGACATAAAATCAACTTGTCATTTGGTTGCTACTGCCACCCCATTACTGTGAAGTTGTTTGTTGTGCATACCTCATCAAGTAAGTAAGAGGACATGTATAATTTTGGTTGGATTCCAAAAGTGTGGTATTTTTCTCTTGAACAACACCCATCATGTCTGAAAATAATATGGATGCCCAGTTGAACACCTTTCCATCCTTAACCACTTGACATAATAATGTGATCCATGACTATTTAAATTGTGTAGCATCCTTCTCACCATCCAATCTACTTATCAATGCAACTACATATTTATATGAGGCTTCAAGGTATGTAGTTGGGTATAAACCCTTTTATCATGACTTGAATACTTTGTCTTTTATCCACCACCCTTTCAAAATTTTATGGTAGTTCTTGTTTTGAGCAAAATTTATGACCCATTCATCAGTCATGCTACCTCCAGGCTTCAAAAACTTGTAATATATGTCCAAACTCGAAGGTTAAAAAGAGGTAATGGCCTTCTCATTTTTATCCTTAATTAACTTGTTCTCCACATCAATATGATTGATTAACCATGAGACAATCTCTGCATAAGGCATGAGAGCTAGTTTGGATGCAACTTTATGGAAACAAGATCTCTCGGTGTTTTGAAATGATCCCAAGTCAAGATCTTGTTCTCCATGTTGTGAAGAGGATTCCAGGTAAGTCTCATCCTTGAACATTTTATATATCTCTCCCCACTATGGGTTATGATCTGAACCCATATTGCATTCCATATCCCCATAGAAAAATCTAAGGACTTCTTCAATTTCAGGTCCTGTTGATGTCTATAATTCCTTATTGATCTCCTCAAGCTTCTCCCTTTTCCTGGTTTTCCTTTTACAAAGCATGATGCTTTCATATAACTCATCCAAAATAACAACATCAATCATAAACATTGTTAATAATTATATATGTAATTTATCCATGGTCTCTTCTTCAATTGTTACTATTTATGATGACTGTGGCAAATTTCTAGGAAACAGTATCTTTGTAATGGACTTGGACTCATAGTATAATAGCCCTAGATAATAGTCGTGAAGTACCCAATTGATCCAGGTGGATATCGGTGGCCACCCACCTATTCCACGGGCTCAAAAAACAGTTTTCCATCTTGGTAGTTTTTCGACAGTTTTTCGGGTTCCAAACTTCTGGGGTCATTTTGAGGCCCTAAACGACGTTTTTTGGGGATTTGGGGCCTAACAGAGTATCAAAGGCACCAAACTAGGCCAGTAAAAAATCATTCTTATCGGTTAGACCTTTCCAACGATGTATCGAGCACCCCAAACGGAGATCATATGCAAAAGTTATGCCTCGGGGAAGTTGATGTATCAACTACCCCCATCGGGGCCCACAAACCTTTTGGATTTTCATCTTTTGGGGTTAGGGTTTTGGATTTTACTTATGTTAAAAAGGCCTTTGGAGCCTCATTGTAACAATGATCTTCTTGTGAATGAGATAGTCGTCACATCTCTTCTCATAGATAAGTTGTCAACATTCTGGCAAGTCTTTCACTCTGTATTTTTATAGTCTCTGTACATTTCTTTCATTAATAGAAATCATGTATTATTGTATTTCTCTATTTCTAGCAATTTTTATGTGTATTTCATTGTAATATATTTGCTTTCATTTCGTTCTAAAAAATAATCCGGATCACTGGTATCATAGCAGGCTGCTCTTGATCGTTTTTCAGTGCATGTCCCCAACGAGGTCTGAGTATAGCAAGTTGGGTCTCAAGCTTGTCTCTCTTGAGGACAATCACTCTCACACACCCAAGAAACCCTCAATGGTGGAAGAAAATAAAAATGACGAAGCATATGATTCTATCAATCTGTTGATTGAGCAAGCTCTCACACGACAGAGGGACAAAATGATGGATAATTTTTCCCACATCCTTCAACACCTGTCAATAACAACAGGCGCATCTTCATCAAGCGACCACTTTGGAAGCACCTCGTCTTTCAAGGTACAATTTAATTTTTATATTCCCATATTTGAAGGACAAATAGATGCAGATGCCCTAGAAAAATGGTTAAATCTGCTATAAGGTTATTTCTTTGTTCATAATTTCTCTGACAGGGAAAATATCACCTTCGCACTCCTTAAGGCTCTCCCCCTTGTCAAACATTGGTGGGAAACTTACTGGGACCAAAGTTCCACAGAGGAGTATGGAATATATGGGGTTGAGCCCACTTAGGATTTTTTTGTGGATGTGGTAAAGGAACAGTATTACCCTGTTGGCAATTATGAGGACCAATATATGACATGGACCACACTACGGCAAGAAAGAGGCCAAGAAGTTCCAGAGTTCACCAATACCTTACATACCTTGTGCATTGTTGACGGTTAAAATCACAATGAAGTTCTTCCTGCAAAGTGTTGCTAAAGTCTATTATTATAAAAGCTAAATAATACTAGTAGGTGGGACCCCCTTGTAGTATGGAGATCAGGTCTGGTGCTTATTTGATGTTGTGCTACTATTCGACACTGCTTACATGGTGATATAATATGTTTATTGGCAATGGATAAGGCATGTTCTGTGGTTTTCATGTTGCTCTAGGTTCAAGTTTTATTTCACAATGGCCTATGGTATTCTTGTTGTCACTACTATCTGTTGTTGGATCTATTATTAGGAGACCTGCACAATAAACATGTTAGCAATAACATACACAAGCAATTCAAAAATGGAAAAAGGCAATATAAATGCAAAAGGAAGAAACTAAAACCTTGCTATATACTATACTACATCCATCGATTTTTAATGAGTTTTTGTTATCCTAGCTATTAAAGTTAATATCTATGCGCTTTTTTTGAGTTATATAGTGGATATGCACAGTGGTTATGTTATGGCATAAGTTGATGATTCGATACATGGTTTATTGGATTATGTAGTTGATATGTAATATGGTCAAGTTGGAAATGGAAGGTATGATGTGGGTGGTGCATTTGACAAGTCATAGATGCAGATTCCAACGCATGGTTTAAATGAAATGTTGATGGTTAATGGTTAATGGTTGGCGTGTACTAATGAATTAATTGACTATGGGTGGAGATGACGTGCATTTACTGCACATCACCCTTACTCCTTCCATTGGTCACCATCCTAGTCGGGCTATTGTTAAACCTTGTTGTTGTGGTTATGCTCTGATTTCATAGAACAGGGGAACCACTCAACCAACTTGAGTTTTAAGGTGTTTTGATCATAGGTATGTCTCTTTTTTCCCATCCATGAGTCTGCTCTGGTTATGAAATGGATATTGGCTCAGGTGTATTGGTTTGTGCTTTCCCTAAGTATTTCAACTGTGTAAAATTGTGATTTTGAAATGGAGCATTGATGGTTTTCTCTGCACTAAGGTTTGCAGTCACAGCGTTATTGGTCATCCTAAGTATTAACAATCATAAGTTCTCTTTGTCTTCCTTGTTGGTTTGGTTGGAGGGTTTTGTTTAGTTTTGGGTGGGTAGTTGTCCTCACGCTTTCGTATCGTTTTATCTAGTCTTTGGCTTTATGGGGTTTAATGGTTGGAAGCACTCTGCGTCACTGTGTTTTGTTCACTTGGGAATTGGGTTGTTGTCACCTTTAATGGTCACGCAATGGGTTATATTGCTCTTTCTCGACCCTGTTGGCACCTCAGCATTGTGGTTGTTTGACTAGAGAGCCATGAGGGTTATACCTTGCATGTGTTAAGTTTCATTACCAGGCCGAATTGGAGCCTCACTCCTTTGTTATAGTCTCTCCTGTCACATGTTTTGTTAGCCTGTCCACGGAGTAAGTTGTGGTTTCTCTATGTATACATCGTTGGTCTTGGAGGTTTTCACCATTGAAAGGAGTCGGATCTAGATTTCCTTATGTTGGCCACAGAGCAAACCCTCAACTCCTCAAGTCTGAGGGTTGATAGTGAAGATCATTGGGGCCTGTCTAGTTTACTACTGGTTATTTTTTATTGGTGTGTATTGTCGACCGGCTTGAGTACAGACTTGCCAAATTGGTTATGTGACAATTGTGTTGGTTTTGGTATCTAGTCATTGCATGTGTTATTACAATGGATAAAACCTACATTGTTAATTGGACAGTTCAAAATACACAGTTTCTCTCCTTGTGTTTGATAACCCAGTATTGTTTCAATTGAGAAAGCCACAGCCTCACTTCATGTCGATGCGTGAGTATGTGTGGTTGCCACAACATGTTAGGTCATTTGTTGATTGTTATAATAGTCCAAGTATAGGCTCAACATTGAATTGGTTGGTTGGTTGATACACAATCACTGTCTTTTTGCACTAAAGATTATTTGGATGTTAGCTCGGCATTGGTTACAATTGTTAATGATGTTCGTGCATAATTCATTTGTATGTGTGGTGTTCCTACGCCACGAATAAATGGTTATTGTAACTATGAATTTTTTTGGGCCAAATGGTTATTGCAACCGAGATTACTATAGTAAATCCATCCACTGTATGTGTTATGGTTATTCGATTGCATCATTAGGGATGAGCCTGAGTTTTACACAACATGGTTGATTGCAGTTTGATTAATTTGAAGCAATATTGTATTAGATTGATAGCTCGACACGATGGGTTGAGTTAATACTGTGACTGTGGTTTAGAATTGTAAATGGGAATGTTGCATCGCGGTGTTTTGGGTAGTTTCCCACTGTGTATGATATGGATATTTTGGGTTTCACACTCAGAGATAGTCGGAGAGTTTTAAACATGGCCTTGTTGCAATTCAATTATTTGTTTTATGAATTCAGGCATGTTGTTGTTGCCTCGTTGTGTTGGATGGACAGCCCAACATTTTGATTATTTAAGGTCACGTTAAATTGAGCTTGTACAGTCACATAATTACACTTGCGTTGATTGAATTATTTTGGGTTTTCTAAAGCATAACATGAGTTGGAATGGTGGTTGTTGTCTGTATGTTTAAATGATGAGTTGGGGTTTTACAATTTAAGTCTGAGGGTTGGGTTGGTTGTCCACTATGTATATTTAACAAATATCATACATTTTAAATGACAGGCCCGATTGCAGTGACAATATAACTTCATTGAAAATTTTGAAACATGACTTTGAGTGTATTTGATGATTGAAGTAATGTGTGGGCAGTGGTTTATTTTGATGATTAACAGAGTGGAAATGGTTACTATTATACATTTGAGAATTATTATAAGATGTTAATTGGATAAATAAGAGGAACAAAAGTCCCTTATAGATTGTTGTGGAATGCATATTGTCTTGTTGATGGCACTGTGTTAGGTATTTGACTATGAACAGTGAATTGGTTAATACAGAGTGATTTTTATTGGGGCACAATGATCATTTGGTTGGTGTATCTCCTTTTAACATAATGATTATATGGATTACTTGATTAATTTTATGAACAGTACTCACTCTCATTCCCCACCATTTTTTTTTTCGCTTTTCTCTAATTACAACCCCATCGCCTTCCCACATTCATTTTTCACTCCCTGTTCTAAAATTGATTACAATCAAGAAAAATTTTGTGTTGAAGCAGTTGGCAGTAGTAATGTCTTGGTTGAATAACAATGATGTTTTATTTGGTTTGCAGTTGATTGTTGTTGTCCTTGAGTAGTAACCGTGTTTTTTCCCCCTCATCATGTCATGTTTCGCTCAATACAAACCCCTCACATATCCCAGGACCCTTTATTCACCCCCTTCTCATTGATAAACAGTAAAACAATTTGTATGGATTGGATTGTATGAGTCTAATACATTGTTGAGACAAATCTATTTCATATTTTTAAGAGTTATCATGTATGGTTATTTAAAAGACTATTTTCTATTCAATCATGCATGCAGGAATGATTTTTTCAGCTGAGGTAGCCATGGCCGACGAAACAGAGGGAGAGGTAATTAGTGTTGAAATAATGTAACTGCAAAGAGTATTCTTATTATTATTAATATTTTATTCATAGGATCAATCCCCATTGTGGATTGATCATGTCGGATATTGTAATAGGACCAAATCCCCTTTTGCAGATTGGTCAACAGACAATTATAATAGGCAGAATAAGAAGTCGGCCCCAGCAGTTAATAAGAAGACCCAGAAATATAATAAAGGTGGGTTTACCCACCCAGATTAAGAAGTCAGCCCTGCCAGTGAAGAGACACTTCACACGTGCCAGAACTTGTATAAATAAAGGAGGCTAGCGCCTCATTTGATCACAACTCACTTGCTCAGTTTGAGAGACAAGTTCTGATCTGTTACCGGCAAAGGAGAGAAAGAGTGGCACATATCTTGGGAGAGGAATTTCTATTTTAGCATAGAGATCTCTTGGCATTGTATTGGCTATCTATATTAAGGAAGTTTTGCTGTGTTTTCTTCCCCTAGAGGGTTTCCCAGGATAAATGTTGTGTCTCTTGTGATTGTGTATTTCTCAGTGATCTTGGATTATGCTATTGTTATAATGAAATGCAAACATCTATAATAATGGCTTAAACATTAACATGGTATCAGAGCCAACCTGAAGTTAGCATATTTCGCAAGAGGAAAAACGTCATTGTTGCAGTACCTGCAAATTAGGTTTTTTCAAAAGTGAATCTTTTCAGCCCCAAAACTATCTAGAGAGTTGCGACCTCCCCTAAGGATCAATTTGGCATCATCAGCACACATTTTCAGTGGCTGGATCTCCCAGAAAGTGAAACCCTAGTTTCATAAAGTACCAGAAAACTAGAAAACCAGAGTACCAGAAGTACTAGAAAACCAGAAGCACCAGTCCAGAAATCCGCAGATCAAGTTTGAGAGGGTAAAAGTTGGATTTTCGAAATTCTAAATACACTAGCATACTCACCTCAGCTCGGCGCATATATTCCCTAGATCGGATTTTCAAAATTTGAAGTTTGAAAAATTAGGGTTTCCTCATAAAACCCTAAGTTGCAGTTGCAGTTGCAGCCATACTACCAGTTGCAGTCACCCTTGAAGTTTTTAAAGAGTTGGTAATGATTACCACTGCTTCCAGATGGTGCCATCACCTGCGAATGATATTAGAGGTATTTACTCACATATGTTTAATGGTTAAACCCTAAAGAGTATTTGCAGGAGAAGGGATCTCTTGCCATAGATCCAGAAGGATCTCAAGATCCAACACATTCAGAGGAACGATGCAACCTAGGTGTGATTATTCTGATATACATTTATTTGTCATGACATTATCTTAATCAGTGTTGCATGTTGAAGCTATGATCAAATTATTAGAAGGATTAAAATTTGATCATAGAGCTTATCCTCTAACCGAACCTTCTGTCAAGATAGTGTATTGTCTCAGTACAGAAGACAGGTTGAAGAAAGCACTCGTCACTTGAGTGAAGTATACCTAGAAGAAAAGCAAGAAATCATTCTTGAGGACAAGGCTCCAGGTTTGATTAATCAAGATTCAAAGGTACACATGACAAGTTGATGACTATAGTTGAGATAGTAGTATTTGTAAAGTATTATACCTAATAGCATGTGAGCATATAGAGGTATATGCTTTGTTTGATACAACTAACACCTCCTCTAGGAGAAACCTCGTGTGTTAGTTCCAGGTTGCCATGGAAGAATGCTTGGTCACAACACTATGAGAGTGTTGACCTCATTTCGTATTGTATTCCTTACCTTTAATCTTTGCTTTAGATAAATTATAAGTGATAGCTCTAAAGGAGCTACTAGGATGATTGTACGTGCTATTGCTTTATATTATCATAGGGATATTACTCTTGCTTGTTGTTTTGCTGACCTTGCTCCAGGTCACATGTAATAACCTTGAGGAAGCTATGGTGAAGGTTGCAGAAGGCAACGTGATAAAGAAGAGACCATAGATGAAGCAATCATCATTGGAAGAGAAGAAGGTAGCTTGCATAAGCTAAAGGGTTACTTAGAAGCTGCCATGACCCACGCCATTGAAGAATCTTGGCATTGAATATTAGCTCACTTCAACTACAAGGTGCTACCATACATATGCAAAGCAGTCACAGGTTTACCAGAACTCAAAGGTGACCATGAAGGCGTATGCAATGGATGTGCACAAGGGAAGAACATCAAGAACCCGTTTTCGAAGAAGGACAGCAAAGCAGAAGGAGTCCTAGAACTCATTCATTCAGATGTATGTGGCCCAATGCCATCATCCTCCATTAATGGGTATGTATACTATGTATCATTCATTAATGATTATTCTCATAAAAGACCTGGATATATTTGAAGTGTTCAGCAAGATCAAGGAATTCAAAGCCTTGTTAAGAGAACCCTTCTGTAAAGAAGATTAAGGTACTCAGGTCAGATAATGGAGGAGAATATACCTCAAAAGAGTTTGTGAACTTCTGCAAAGAATTTGAGATCAAGATCCCCAACAAAACGGTGTAGCTGAATGGAAGAACAAAACCATACTGGAAGCTGTGAAGACTATGATCCATGATCAAGATCTTCCTATGTGCTTATGGGCAGAAGCAGCAATGACAATTGTTTATGTGCAGAACTGATTATCCCATAGCGCACTTGGGTTCAAGACCCCGGAAGAGATCTTCACCGGAAAGAAGCCAGAGGTAAGCCATCTCAAAATATTTGGCTGTCCAGTGTTTATTCATATACCAAAAGAGAAAAGAAACAAGATGGAACCCTCCGGAAAGAAGAGAATATTTGTGGGATACTGTGAGGTTTCCAAGGCCTTCAGGATCTATATACCAGGTCAACATCACATTGAGATCAACAGGGATGTGACCTTTGATGAAGATGCAGCGCTCAAGAAGTCTAAAACATGCCATCTTGAAGAGGTATATGAAGAGGAACCCGTAATCCCCAATACTGGAATGAGGGAGGTTCCCAGAGCTGCAAAACCAGTGAGGGAAGTTGTAACTCCCCCTGATGAGGAACTTCTAGAAGAACATGATATAGTAGAAGTACAAGAACCTCCTCATATGACGATCCTCCATAAAAGAAAGCCAGCCTAGGCTAGAGAGCTTATTCAAGATGGAGAGAAATATGGTGTTCCCGAAGGAACTACGAGACAGGTGAAAAGACCAAAGCCATTCTCCATTTATACGGCTTTGATGTGTGATATTCTAGAAGATGAGCCTACCTGCTCTGAAGAAGACATTCAGAGAAAAGAATGGGAAGATGCCATGACAGAGGAATACCAATCCATAATGAAGAACGAAGTATGGGAAATAGTTCCCGGATCGAAGATGGGGTATCCTACAGATGGCTCTTCAAAATAAAACATGCTGCTAATGGAAGTATTGAGAAGTATAAAGCAATATTTGTCGCTTGTGGCTTTTCCCAGAAGGAAAGCATTGACTATGAAGATACATTCGCTCCTGTGGCTAGATACACTTCAATCAAGAACATCATAGCTCTTGCAGCTAAGATGAAGTGGAAGCGACACCAGATGGACGCAAAGACAACTTTCCAAACGGTGTCGTTGAAGAGGAAGTGTATATAGAGCAACCTCAAGGATTTGAGGTTGAAGACAGGAAGTCTCATGTCTGCAAATTGAAGAAAGTCTTATACGGATTGAAGCAAGCTCCTAGAGCTTGGTATGGCCGTATAGACAGTTTCTTGACAAGCTTAGGCTTTACCAAGAGTAAAGCAGACTCAAATATCTACTTCAAAATTATGAATAATGAGCCAGTAGTCTTATTGCTATATGTGGATGACTTATTCTTAACTGGAGAAGAAAAGCTCATCGCTGAATGTAAAAGGAGACTTGCCTCTGAATTTGAAATGAAATACCTTGGACTAATGCATTATTTCTTAGGTCTTGAGGTTTGGTAGAGTCCAGAGAGGATCTTCCTTAACCAAGGGAAGTACACGGTCGAGATCTTAAAGAGATTCGACATGTTGGAATGCAAACCCATGAATACACCCATGGAAGCGAAGCTGAAGCTGTTGGTCGATACTTGGTCAGATTTGATTGATGCCACACTGTATAGACAGATTATTGGATCACTAATGTACCTGACGAACACCAAACAAAACATTTGTTTTTCCGTGAACACCTTGAGTCAGTTTCTGGTAGAGCCCAGACGTGTTCACCTAGTGGCTGCAAAACATGTGATGAGGTACCTTAAAGGTACAATAGATTATGGTCTCAGTTATGAGGGAGATCATAATTTCACATTGAGTGGATATACTGATGCAGATTGGGCAGGAAGTGTTTCTAACAGGAAAAGCACTTCAGGATGTTGTTTCAGTTTGGGATCAACTATGATCTCGTGGCAGAGTAGGAAGTAATCTAGTATTTCTCTTAGCACAGCGGAAGCAGAATACATTGTTGCATGTTCTGCTAGCTGGGAAGCTATATGGCTTCGAAAGTTGTTGACTAGCCTATTTGATTTGGAGATGAGAGTAACTGTGATTCTATGTGACAACCAGAGCTGCATAAAGATGACAGAGAATCTTGTATTCCACGACAGGTCAAAGCACATAGAGATCCGCTATCATTACATCCATGACATTGTACATAGAGGAGCCTTGAAGCTCCAGTACATTAGCACGGATGAACAGGTTGCTGACATCTTGACCAAGCCTCTATCTCGTGTAAAATTTGAACACTTTCGAGATAAGCTTGGTATAGTCCGAAAGGACCCTCCCTGAAAGGGGGAGTAGATGATTTCTTGCTTCTGACCTCGTTGTTAGACGTAAAGCAAGATGATTCCTTGCTTCTGACCTCGATGTTAGACATAAAGCAAGATGATCCCTTGCTTCTAACCTTGCTGTTAGACATAAAGCAAGATGATTCCTTGCTTCTGACCTCACTGTTAGACGTAAAGCAAGATTATGTGTGTGTTCCTTGCTTCTGACCTCGCTATTAGACGTAAAGAAAGATGATTCCTTGCTTCTGACCTCGCTGTTAGACATAAAGCAAGATGATTTGTGTGTTCCTTGCTTCTGACCCAGTTGTTAGACGTAAAGCAAGATGAAGTATACCTTGTTTCTGACCTAGTTGTTAGACGTAAAGCAAGATGTGACTTTCACTGAGCTACCAGCTTAACCACTATGACATAGAGCCAGTCTAGTATTGTGATGGGCCAGCCTAGTGTTGTGATGAGGTATCATTTTTTTATACTGATACATATTGATGCAGATGATGATGGAATTCTTTCGAGAATGACGATGTTGCCGATGAAGAAAACTTCCGATGATTTATAAATACGCCAGCCAAGATGATATTGATGATGTTGTCCTCCTATCTGATGTTGTTGATGATGTTGTCCTCTCTCTCTCGCATGATGATGCTGAAGAATACCCTTCTTGTTAAGGGTGAGTGTTGAAATAATGTAACTGCAAAGAGTATTCTTATTATTATTAATATTTTATTCATAGGATCAATCCCCATTGTGGATTGATCATGTCGGATATTGTAATAGGACCAAACCCCCTTTTGCAGATTGGTCAACAGACAATTATAATAGGCAGAATAAGAAGTCGGCCCCAACAGTTAATAAGAAGACCCAGAAATATAATAAAGGTGGGTTTACCCACCCAGATTAAGAAGTCGGCCCTGCCAGTGAAGAGACACTTCACACGTGCCAGAAATTGTATAAATAAAGAAGGCTAGCGCCTCATTTGATCACAACTCACTTGCCCGGTTTGAGAGACAAGTTTTGATCTGTTACCGGCAAAGGAGAGAGAGAGAGGCGCATATCTTGGGAGAGGACTTTCTGTTTTAGCATAGAGATCTCTTGGCATTGTATTGGCTATCTATATTAAGGAAGTTTTGTTGGGTTTTCTTCCCGTAGAGGGTTTCCCAGGATAAATGTTGTATCTCTTGTGATTGTGTATTTCTCATTGATCTTGGATTATGCTATTGTTATAATGAAATGCAAACATCTATAATAATGGCTTAAACATTAACAATTAGAACAGAGGCCCAATAAGGCCAAGGTTCTCCATACATTTTGATGTTGACTCACAAGAGCTTGGCCAGTTGTTTCAAGGCATATTTTTCAATTGGATTGGGCAAGGAGTGGTCCAACCCAGGCCTGAAAGGCCTCCTTTCCAAGTTCTACAAGCCCCTGGTATCCCTGTGCCTCCTCACATCTCATTGCAACCCAAGGTTCCTGAAAATGATGGATGGCAAGAGATTGTCTACCCGACAATCTCCCAACATAGTGGTTGTCCTAATTTATCCCTACCTTCTCCTCCACCTTTTAACCCCATTGTCTAAGCTGGCCCCCACTCACCAGTGCAATCCTCTCATGCTAGCAAAAGGTTGAAAACCAAGGCCCACCATGCCCTTGACAAAGGAAAATCCATCGCTGCCCCTTCCTCACCCTCCAATGGCTCTAACAAATCTGTGTCTTCCTGGATGCATTTGAGGAACAATTGTTCCCACCTGATCAACCATATTAGGCCTAAAGGCTCAGCGCAACCAAAGGCAAATTCAAGAAAATCGAAGGGTGACAACAGCAATCAAGGAAATTTTGCATCTCAGAGTGGGAAATATGGCTTTTGAGTTTTTATTTTATCTATTGTTGATGACACTTGACTTCAGGAATTTTTGGACAACATGTTTATTTTTGGATGTATGAGTAATACGTTTTTTGAAAATAATTTCAAATATCATGAGTTAAATTGTCAAATGTGAATATAATGATGGGAGCTACAAGGAGGTGTGTTTTGCTTAACTAACTAGTTATGTTATGATTGTTATGAGCTAAAGGGAGTCACAAGGGGTTTCACCTACTAGTTATTATTTATTTATAACCTTTATTATGATTATTACTTTTCCCCCTTAACTAAAAATTTGGTTGAATCTTTAGTTAACTTAACTAATGAGGTGGTTCAACTACCTCAACCAATTCTGATTTGCTTAAAGGAAAAAGGAAAGTGAGGAACAAGAGGAGGATAGAAGCAGAAGCATACTAAGGTTTGCTCTTTGATTTTATGTTGAGATAGTTCAGTTTTCATTCATTCTTTTATTCATCACAAGCATAATTCTCGTTTATGATAGAAAGATCTTATTGTAGACAACAATATTCAAGGTTGAATTACATCATGTAGACACTTGTTTTTCAGAGGTGTTGATCTATCTTTGATAGTCTATGTAGACTTGTCTTTTTGTGAATTAATTTTCATGACTGACAAAGGCTATTGTGCAGAGTCGAGTGGGCAATAATCTGTGGCAAGCTGATCCAACTTTTAGAGTTCAATTTTTGGTTTTCTTTCAGAGGTCCTTTTGTATGTTCCATCGGGGATGTCTAAGTTTGACTTTGGTCCAAAATTTATGTATGAGATTTTGTAAAGAAAGTGACTCTTTGGTGAATTGGAATGAAATAAAGGATGGATTTATGTCTCATATGTCTTGATTATCATCTTGGTGTCTTTAATTATGTCTTTACATTCATTTCAACAACTGTTATATTCAAAAAATTACATAAAAAGTAAATTTACAGCAAGTTTTTTATTGATAAAAGACTAGCCTAAGCACTGGTAATTAATACTTGTGAGTTAGGATGTTATTTTTGTTGGCTATAAACATAGGGTGATATTCTTGTCTATTTTTCTTTAGCCAAGTAGAATCTGAAAATGCTTGAGTAAGATCATTTCATATCTTTTCCTCAACACGCACCAAGATGGATATCAAGGACTCCGAACGACATTTGGTTCTAAAATACCGTGGGGCTCTACAAAGATACATCCAAACTTAAATGGATTTTATGGACATCTCATCACTCATTTTTTCTTATCAATATGTTGTTAAAATCGAGCAGAAGTTTAAGCACCAAAACAAACAGGAGTTTGGGTCTGCAAATCTGCAACAACCAAAGTATGATAAAGATGTCCCTAACAAACGACCTTCTGAAAACCAATCCAAGCCACAGGAAAATAAGGGTCACGGGAAGACGAAGAAGGACACCAGAAAATGGTGTGATTTCCACAAAATCCCCTGGCACAACACCGATGAATGTCGCTCAAAACAGTCATTGGTGGTCGAGATCAAAGAAAAGGAGTCGAACCCTGATTTGGAATCTGGTTCAGAAAATATTGACAGAAGACAAATCATCGACGCAAACCCCACTGCTATTGTCATGACTGTAGCAATTAAACCAGAAGAACCAACAGATCCTGAAGAGAGGGAGCGCATTTTTCATTCACATATGTGGGTGAAGGGGACCCTGCTGCATTTTATTGTTGATAGAGGAATCCAGAAGAACCTCATCTCAGCAGAGGTCGTCAAACAGTTGGGATTGTCAACAACACCACACTCGTAGCCATACAACATCAGGTGGCTTTTCCAAGGACGAGATATCCATGTCATCCAACAGTGTCGATTGTCATACGACATCCATCCCGTCAAGGATGAGGTATTATGTGATGTTTCCCCACTATATGTATGTGATGTTCTCTTGGGCCAACCATATATGTGGAAGCACCATGTTATTTATGAGTCTCGACCCCGTAGTGTCATTTTTACTATGAGGGGTCATCTCTATAGAATACCAGAGGTAATTCCAATTACTGTCTCGCCTAAACAATACCGCAAGGTAGTATCTCATACTACAAAATTCATCTTCTTCACATTCTATTCAAAAGGTGAACAGAAGAATACTGCAACCACTACATCCTCGGCCCAATCACCTTCTATCCAAAAAAAATAGGTCGACAAGACTACAACAGAGTGCAAATATTCCTTCTGCACACAGTGATCTCAGGTAGCCCGACTGGTTGAACAGATTCAACCCTGCCAACAACAAGTTCGTGACAACCTTCCATAAACCGAGCAGCACGACGTCTCCAGCAAGGCAAGCAACTCACCAAGATTCAGATTCAATAAACACTTCCCTCTCTCCTCCGGGAACTCAACACAATGGATACCATTGCTTCTTAAGGAGGCAGGATTGATCCAGGTGGATATCAGTGGCCACCCACCTATTCCACGGGCTCGAAAAATAGTTTTCCATCTTGGTAGATTTTCGGGTTCCAAACTTCTGGGGTTGTTTTGAGGCCCTAAACGATGCTTTTTGGGGATTTGGGGCCCAAGTGACTGCCAAAGGCACTTACTTGGGCTAGTAAAAAATTGTTCTTATTGATTTGACCTTTCCAACGGTGTATTGAGCGGCCCAAACAGAGATCGTATGCAAAAGTTACACCCCTGGGAAGTTGACGTATCAACATCGAGGCCCGCAAACCTTTTGGCTTTTTATCTTCCAGGGTTATGGTTTTGGATTTTACTTATGTTAAAAAGGCCTTTGGAGCCTCATTGTAACAATGATCTTCTTGTGAATGAGAGTAACCGTCATATCTCTTCTCAAAGATAAGCTGCCACCATTCTAGCGAGCCTTTCACTATGTATTTTTACAATCTCTGTACATTTCTTTCATTAATAGAAATCATGTATAACTATATTTCTCTATTTCTGATGATATTTATGTGTATTTCATTGTAATATCTTTGCTTTCATTTCGTTCTAAAAAATAATCTGGATCACCAATCATGATATATTTGTTTGTGAGAGCAATGTTTTGTAAAAAAATGATATTTCCAAGTTTTGCGATGAACCACAGTTACTCAAAAAGTGACATCTTGAAAGGTTGCACCTAGGCTATGCCTCATCGCAACCTTTGGAAAGATCAATATTTTGAAACCTTGTGATATAATTGCAATTGTTGAGATAATGATCTTTTAAATTAGTGTGATGGCTCACTAAAAGCATCAAATGAGGTCAAAATTACAATTATCTATAAAGAGATCTTTTGACAGCTCACATTGAGATAATGATAACACCGAGTGATCTTGTCACAACCTTCAGAAGACGTGACTGACCAAAGATCGCAAACCTCAGAAATAATAAATGTTTGAAGGATGCAATGACTTTGCAGTGGTGTGGAAAATGGAAGCTTTGAAAGTTTTCATAAGGTGCACTATGAGTTCGAGCAAAAGCACAAGGCTAAGCCATATTGCAATTCTTAGAAATATAAGATATTGTGATTAAGTGAGATAGCCTCATAAGCCTATGAAAGATTCAAAGGCACGTCAATTTACTAAAAATAAGGATAAGACATGGTACCAAATCACAACTTTTTGATAAAACTTAATCCTAAGAGTCTTTGGATAGGATCAAAGAAATAATAAGTTTGAAGAACAAAAGGGAATCCATCACAAAACGCAAATTTCAAGATAATCACACAGGCTCGAGCAAGAAAATATTGTGAGTAGAAGTATTATTTTATTTTTAAACCAGAACATAAGATTATATTGATTCAAAGATTTGTCTACGCCGAGGCTAGCAGCTATTGCATTCCCCATGTTCATACAACTTCATTATAATTGGACCTATTTCTATAGTTACATCCAAAAATGAAAAGTATTCCTTCAAGGAAGAGTTCCAAGTATTTTATCTAGTAGTGTGCCTAACAAACTTACCCAAAAGACAAATAAATTTAAAAAACATGCATATTATTTCAGATGTGGACATTTCCTTGTTCTTCCTACCTCTCACCGAAGTGAGGAGGACTTGCACCTTCAATCTCCATAGGAACTTGATTTTAGTATACAATGTCAAACTCTATTATCCCTCCCTTATTCAAACACTCAGTGTCATGATTATTGGAGGCAAAGGGAAGAGATACGATGCACTATGAAAGGAGAAAAGAGAGAATCATGTGCATTCAATCTCCAATAAGTCAATTCTATGTTTTTGGAGGAGGAGAAGATTCATGAAATTAACATTCTGAGATATGTTGGCATGTTCCAACTCTATAACCTTGGAGGAAACAATCAACTATTGCCTTGAATAATATCTTCATGTTGATGGAGAACCCATTTTATTTCCTTGATACCTCATTCGCCATGGTCTGCCAGTCTTCTCCTATTAAATGAGAACCATTCAGAGGCACTCCATAAAAGTAAGAAGTGACTTCAAACCATAAGAATAAAACAACATATTCTAGATAGAGAAGTCAAGATTCAAACCACTAGTAAATAAAGGGCTCACAAAGTGACTCAATTTCATTGCACTAGAGTAGAACACACAAGTATAAACCAATAGATCATAGTATGGAGACCATACCAAGCCTGGTCCTTTCCCTATGATAGAAAATAAACACCAACATTGCAATTCGATCACATCCCTTCACCATTGTCCTCAAGCGCTGCTTTCCACAACACTTGCCATGCCCCCTCCAAAAAACCAATATCCCCACCATGGGAGCATCATGAATGCAACAAGATTTCAATCCAAGAAATCCCCAATACAGACTACAAAGAGAGCACCCTGAGGTGTAGCACTAATCCAAAAATGTCCCATATTTCTCAAAGGGAGTTGTCATATCACATTTAAGTTTCACAAGTGAAAATTGCCAGGCCATGTGTGAGTGTGAAGTGAGCCCTCTCGCAATGTCCTACCTAAGCCTCATTCAGTTTTTATACATGATAACTACAAAATCTATCAGTAAAAATAATGTCCACTAATGAAGAATCTAAGGAATTGTGCAATAACTTATACCCTTGTTTTCTAAAATAATTATGGAATTTAAGGATGAGGTGAACTTTTCCCAATTGTTCGCCTCATCATTCAAATCCCTTTTGATATGATAAAAGGAAACCTAATCAAATTGAACTATATCTTGCTTGAATCAGAAGAGGACGGTCCTTAGCTTGTTTCCTCATGGATCCGAGTGAGCAATCATTGCTTTAATAATCAACAATGAATCTCTGAAAACCAACAAGGACCTAAGACTATGTTATTTGGCAATGGAGAGCCCACACCACAATGTGTAAGCCTCAACAAGATTATTCGACACATCCCCAAGCCCCCATGTATAGTGAACAATCTTATTCCCTCTAGGATCATGAAGACTTCCCCCTCGCACTTTCCACCCCTAGTAGAGGTATGAAAATTCATGAACAATAAAATCCTTCATAATCATAGGAAAAATTTAAGATACATTTGCCATAAAATCACGTCAAGACTCAAATTATTGGAAATTCGAGAGGGAACCCAAGTTCTATAAACTTGGGGAATTTTTTGAGCTCAACAAGTTTTGCTTACCAACTTCCACTTCAATGGTATTCGTCAAATGCTCCCTTAGATCAACCTCCACCAAGATGTGTGCCATTTTCCTCAAGCATGTTCACTTGTAAATGTCCTATATAACTCTAGAAAGTTCCAATACTACCCCCCACCACTCTTAATACCTTTAAATAATAGAGCTCCAATGGTGAACCGTGCAGTTTCACCTACCTCAAATGAGAAGAACTTGTCTCTGACCTAGGGTTGAAACATGGGGACCATTTTTCTAGTGACAAAGGAGAAGGCCCCCATGACCATCTCTCATTCAACACCTTGATTGCATCTTTACCAAACCTAAAGACAAATCCTAACCACCCTCTAACCATTATATTAAATCCCGGTGAATAACCCAGAAGGGGGTTCTAAACCCTAGTCATCCATTGATCTAAATCTTTCTTTGTCACCTATCTCCCATGAAAATGTCATATCAAAATGATATCCAACATTTCTAGAATTTTCTCTATTATGATGTCTTCCCCCAAAATTAGCTTCACTCTATTCCTTAGCTTTATGCACCAACAAATTTTCCTTAATGACTTTACCATTGAGGCCTCAAAACCCTTATCCCCTTCCTCCCTTATAGGTATTCCACACCCTGACAACTCCTCAATCGACAAATTCTTTCCAACAATCCCTTGCACATTTCACATAGGGTCACCTCCTTATATAAACCCTAACCTATCTTCTTTGTTTCTCAAACTCACCACAGTAACAACAAAGGATCTAGGCTCTATGCAACCCACACTTTGATCCACCTATGCCACATAGTGCTCTCATGGAGCTACCTTTTGTCACAAAATGAACAACAAAGGCAAAGGTCCACTAACTCCTTTACCTCTGCATTTTTCTTTGATAAAACCAAGGAAGGACTTAATTGTCGGTGTGCATGGATTGACACTCCCACCTTGTTGTATCAATAAGTCATACATAGTTGCCTCACAATCATACCCCTATGTTTGAAGTGGTTATATTTCTCTTTGACAAATGGATTCCATATTTCCCCCCATAAAATGAGAACCAACTCCTTTGACTCCATATTTCCCCCCATAAAATGAGAACCACCTGTTTGGTCACTTTGTGAACCTTCCCCACTTCTACCCGTAGTGAAAATGGGGTATCTTTCTAATGGATCCACTATGTATTTGATTAATTCCTCTTTAGACTCCATTTGTACCATCCCTCTACATCCCCTAGTTATTATTTTTACTTGTGGAATTCAAAGAAAACTTATCTCCAACTTAGCTACCATTTACCTCAAAACTATCTCTATATGTCATATGTTTCAAATCAGAGCAAATTCACTCATGTACTAATATTTTCGGTGATATGAATACTAATAACCCTTTTAATATTGTTGGTGATATGTGTTATCGCACAAGATGTAGGTTGGGAAATGTCTGACCCAACCACCAAAATGGAAACAACTAAGAGACACTATACCCAATGTCACCTCGATATAGGTCCTGCACTTTGAGGGTGACTAGGTCATCTAGGGAGGCGATCTCGGTGACCCTGGGGGGATTGAGATGGATGGAAGGGAAATAATAGAAGTACCCCCTAAAGGTTAGTTATGGAAGATGAATTATGGCTTTGATGACTCGTCTCCAGGTGGTTTAAGGTTGTCAAGTCTTTGGATGCCTGCAAAGGGTGTTTGTACCTTCCCAGGACACAAGAAAAGCCGCACTTGCATATAGTAATGTTAGGTGGAAAAGCAAGTTAAACTTGTTGTCCCTAATTTCAGAAATAATCAATGATATATATCAGAACATAAAATATAATAAGGGCTTCAATATAAGTGCTAAAAGTCCAATTGAATAAGCATGAGATAGGCTAGTAAAAACTAGTTTAGCTCAACAATGATAAAACAAGACTTTAGCGCAAAAAGAAAGGAAGTAATAAAAAGCTAACTGCAGTGATATTTATCAGACTTATGGCTGTAACAAACTTTTTATTACAACAAGAGATTTAACCACTAAAAATTGCTCAAAACTTGTCAAAAGTTGTGTTGTACTTAGTAGATTATGTGGGCGATTTTAGGCAATTTTCAATGGTTAAATTATGAGTTATTGAAGAGTTTGGTTAGGGTTTTCTGTAGCCCTAATGGATGTAGGTTAAATTTATAATAGCAACAATAAATAATTGTAGAAATGAAATTCCCTAGTGTCTCACGCAAGCATTTATAGCATAGATTTGATTCCACTAGGAACAACTTCAAAATCATGAAATTTCACGTTTCCCAAAGCAACAATTTTATATCTCCAATGCAACAAGTGATGACTAGTGCCTTTAATGATTGGGTTAATGGAGTCAATAAAATAAAGAGCTAAAGGTACTACCTCCTTGGGGGTGTAAATCCTCTTACTCCCTAAGGCAAGTATCCCTAGCTAGGGTTTAGGCTAAGATGGTGTATGCACTTATACTTCTATTAACAAACCCTTGTTAAACCTATAAAATTTAGGCATAAAGTGATGGAGGCTAAGGTGGGGGTGTATTCCCTTATACTTCCCACCTAGCTCTAGCAAAATAACCTTGTCTTGAAATAAAATGATAATACTATGTTAAAAAAAACTTACCATTCAAGGAAAATGCTAAGATAAACCACCACAATAGCAAAGAAGAGCCTTCCAAGGCTGTGCATCACTTCCATCAACCAAATAACCAATAAAGTAGCCATACACAAGAGAAAAAAATAGAAATATATAAATATAGCAAAAATTTCAGCCCAAGTACCTCTCCAAGATGGGAGAGTTATGTTATGAAATGAGATCTTATGATCTCTATTTATACAAAATGTCACTAAGATAGTTTGTCCACATAACAGTACGGTAAACCACAAGACTAGGGGTAAACAACCCTAATCTTTCCCCTTTTAAAAAACAATATTAAACAATTCACTTAAAATTTACTTTTAGACAAAAAGAAACCCTAATTCAAAGTGACGTCACCCCTTTAGGGGACGTTTTGACACTAGGAGCAAGTAGTTGGTGTTGGAGGAGTGTAGTTAGACCTCCCAAAGCCACATGACAATCATCCAAGTCACTTACTTCATGGTCAAAGCCTCATTCTCCTCAAAACGTCCATGTGTCAATGAGTGGTAATCTCACCACCAAACCCTAGCCCCCTGAGGTGACGTCATGCTCCTAAAAATGACGTTTTGCCTCTCTTAGGAAAAATGTTAGGCATGCAGGGGATAGGTTATGTTTCTCAAGTCATCTTCTATTCCTTTGAAGTTTCATCTCTCTAATCCAGCATGCGGTCCCTTGGCATCTACATGTGGGCTTCAAGCCCCATGGAAACCCAAGCTAGGCTTGTTCCTTCAAAATTGTCCATCAACTAGGTCCTGAAAGGACAAATAAGCATGCCCTCCAAGGATCTCAAGTAAAAATATCATGATAAGTAAATCAAGTCAATAAATGAGCCACCTAATCATGTGCATCAAAGATTACCATGTCAAAAAATTAAGTGCTCAAAGTCATTATGCGGCTTTCCAAGCTTGGATATGGGAGGGTTGATGAGGTGTCCTATTGGGTAGATCTTGCCCTAGGTCAAGGAGTGTTTCCAAGAGATCCCTCTCTAAGCTATGTAAAGTGGATGAGGTGTTTAAGGTTCAATACCCAATGGGCATGGGGTTCATTACATACAAGGGGTTGTAGTGTCGCATTCATGGTTGCCTTTGTAGAGGTTGTGTGGCACCTTCGTTTGCAATGTAATTTTTCCAAGCCCATCATTTTTACATTCTTTGTTTATTTCAAAATTTAGGGACAAGTTGAAGGCCATTGTCCTGGCGTGGTGTCTATAAAATGATAGTGTCACTCACAAATACCTAGTGGAAATGAGTACGTTGGCTCGTGATGAGACCCCCTTTCTCTCAGCCATGCAACTGAGAACCATTACCCTGGCTTGGTGACCAGATGATGGAAATGTCATACCACTAGATATCCATGATCATGATAGGTTGACTCGTGATGAGACCTCCTATCCTCCAACAAACCCTCTAAGCATTCTTAATCATTATTCTTTTGGGTCCCCCTTTTCTTAAAGATAAGTGTTTCATTGATTTCTCGAGGGATCCCTGGGCGAAGCATCAGGAAGGTTTATATATAGGATTTTATATTTTACCCAACAACAAACCCTCTGGTCCTTCAGCCCCTTCTTCCCATAGAATGAGGGACAACCCCTTCTTGGGTCAATACACCCTAAAATCCCAAGAGATAAGGAAATGGGGGGTTTAAGTGATGAAAAGTGGTAAGTATGGTGGTAAACTGTACGATGGCTTTTCAAGGGAGTTCCTAGTAGAAAACCCATTCCCAAGAAAGACCACTTACTAGGGCACAATGTCAACCACCAAGGTGAAGCAGGGAAAAAAACATAATGTCCAAGCATATGTCATGAAATCTAAAGCAGTCTAAGATACAACATACTTAAATGCCTCAAATATTGAAACGGCACTTACCATAATACATGACTTGTACCTCATGGAGCAAATCTCATTGCCTCTTGGAAGCCAGCTGGTGTGGTGGATGCCATCTGAAAATCTATGACCTCTGTGGTGGTGAGAAGAGACTCCATCTGTGCAAAATGATATTGTTGGTCATGTAGTCTCTCGACACACTCCATATATACAACTTGAGGGCCTCAAGACATAATCTCCTTAGTTATCCCACAAAATGCGGATAAAAATATGGATACTAATAACCCTTTTAATATTGTTGGGGAGATAGATATTATATATATATAATCCCACATGTATAATGTTCGATGAAATAGGGTATTCCCACACAGGACAAATAACTTCAATAACCACTCGCAAAACTAGATCAAAGATTAATACACATGTTTTTATGTGGTCAAAACCTTCGAAGAGGGAAACAGTCCACGACCCCAACCAACATGGTCACTTGAGGCAATACATTAATGCAAAAGAAAAATATGTTACAAGAGAGTTTCTCACAATCAATCATTAGCAAATGACCCTCCATGCTCTTTAAATAAATATCATGGACCAATTGGGTGTTAAGCCACAAATCAATATAGTCGTTAAGATCAAGGAGAATATGAGCCATCATATCACTCTATGTCTAGAACATATCGTGGCCATTGGATTACATAACTATAAATGAATACTAACGCATAATAAATAAATATCTCAAGAAACACACGTTTACTTAAAGACACAATATACCAAGTTGATCTTAACTAACTCCTAAATGTCTATATATCTTAACATCCCCCCTTAAGAACAACTTGGGATAGGATTGAAGGATTTACAAAGGTGACACAATAGGAGAAGGATGGAGAGATTAGAGCCTATCCCCTCTTAATGACTACTTCTTGAACTCACAACATAGATTGAAGTTTGGAAAAAAATTCTTTTGTAAGAGACTTTGTGAAAATGTCTACAACTTGATCATCTATAGGGAAAAAGAGTACTTCAATAACTTGGTCATGAATGAGTTTTTTGATGAAGTGCATGTGTAGCTCAATGTGTTTTCTATGGTGATGTTGAATTGGATCTTTGGAAATCTTGATGGCACTCTCATTGTCACACCAGAGGGTGGTTAGATGTTGTTGTTGGAATCCAAAATTCGAAAGGATCTATTGAAGCCAAAAAGATTCTTGACTTGCATTAACCCCTGCTCAATACTCTACTTCTGTAGAGGAAAGAGAAAGAACCAATTGTTTTTTACGAGCCCAAGCAACGGGTCCAAAACCAAGGCTAAAAACATAACCTGCAATATAATTTCAATCATCAGGGTCACAATTCCAATTCAAATCAGTGAAACCAACTAACAAAGGAGTCCCCCTTGAACTGTAATGTATCCCAAACTAAATTGTACCTCAAACATATCAAAGTATCATTTTTGTTGCTTTCTAATGGATTTCATGGAGTTTTTGCATATACCAGGCAACAAGACCAACAACAAAGGAAATATTAGGACATGCATGAGTCGAATATAAGAGGCTACCAACTTATTAATGACAAAATGTGGCATCAACTTTGAGAGTAGTACATGTGGCAATAAGTTTGACTCTAGGTTGGAAGGGAGAAGGGGCTAGTTTAAAACCTTCCATGTGAAAGTGACGAAGAAGGTCACCTGCATACTTAAACTAGGAAAGGGAAATACCTTCCTTGGTTTGCAATACTTGAAGGCCAATGACATAATAAAAATAACCTAAGTCTGTCATTTCAAATTTCGTTTTAATGTTGGATTTCACATGGGTTAAAAGTTTAGGGTCACTACTAGTGAGGATAAGGTCATCGACATAAATAAAAAGTATTATGAGATGACTTCCTATTTTCTTGGTATAGACATTAGGGTTGGAATGACATCTAGAAAAGACAGTGTTAAGAAGAAAGCTATCCATTTTAGTATACCGAGGTTGAGGATCTTGCTTAAGACCATAGAGATATTTCTTAAGGTGACAGACAAGGCTAAATTCATTTTGAACATAGCCAGTAGATTGTTCTATGTAGATTTATTCTTGTAAATCCCCATGCAAGAAGGAAGATTTAACATCCATCTGATGGACCTCCCATCTGTGTGAGGAAGCAAGGGATAGACCAAGGCAGATGTAATTCATTTTGGCTACGGGGGAAAAGGTTTCATTATAGTCAATTACTTCAACTTGAGAGAATCATTTGGAAAATAACCATGACTTATGTCTTTCAAGACTTCCATCTAATGCATACTTAGTTCTATACACCCATTTACACTTGAAGAGTTTTCTTCCTTTTGGAAGAGGTATAAGATCCCAAGTATCATTTTGAATTAAGGAAATATATTCTTCATTCATTTTTATGTCTCAATCTAGATGGACAAAAGATTTTGCAAATGTTTTTGGATCACGAGCCTCTTAAACTTGAGCCAAAAGAGAAGAGTCTCGTTGGAATTGTGAATGTGTTTGACATTGATCTAAAGGATCACCAACAAGATCACCCGCTACTTCTCGTGTTGAATGGACCCATCTAGGAAGTGGTGGTGTTGGTGTAGGTTCATGTTCAATGGACTCATCTAGAGGAAGGTGAGAAAGAAGAGGTAGATTCTCATCCTCATTGTCATCATCTAGAGAAGAAACTAGAATATGACCAGAAGAAGGCACAAATTTCAAAGATGGCACAAACATCGAATTAGGCTTGCAGGTTGAGAGATTTTTATCAAATTTAACATCTCTTCTAATGATTATTTCATTTGAATGAGGTTGAAGAAGTCAATAGCCTTTGACATCGTCATAATATCCAACAAAAATGAGTTCTCACATTTAGGTTGTAATGCTTTCCTTTTTCCATTAGGTACGTGAGCCCATGCTTCACTACCACATACACAGAAGTGGCCTACATCTAACTTAATTTTAGTCCATGCTTCTTCTAGTGTTATATTTTTTAAAGCTTTTGTGGGAGTGTGATTTACTATGTAATTGGCACAATTGATGGCTTCCACCCAATGATGAAGACTTAATCCTTTTAGATTGGATCATACAATTAGCCATTTCCTTTAATGTGTGATTCTTTCTCTCAACAACACCATTTTGTTGTGGTGTATACATAATAGTATGTTGCATTTGAATGCCCTATGTAGTGCAGTAGGTTATAAATTTGTTGTTCACATATTCGTCACTGTTATTTGTTCTTAACCTTTGTAGTTGGTGTCTATATTGTTTTTCTACAAGGACCTTGTATGCAAAAAACATGTCAAAAAATTCACTCTTAAGTTCTAAGAAGTAAACCCAAGTGTGTCTGGAGAAGTCATCAATGAAAGTTAAGAAGTACTTGCACATGTTATCACATAAAGTTGTATAAGGGCCGCAGGGCGACCCCATCCTTTTCTTGCACGGGTATCAGTTTCGATTTCAAAAAGCGCACCTTTCAGAGCGGCCCACTTTGGGCTCGAAATGCAAGCAACATGCGATCAGGATCATGAAGTTGCACAAATTTTAACATCAGATAGAGGTCTGAAGTCACGAGGTCAATCCTAGTCATTAGTACTGGGAAGGGCACATGGTGAAAGATCAACATTTCACGGTTTTGCGAGTTGGGAAAGTAAAAGGGCAGAGTCGTGAGGACTCGAAAAGTGCGAAGTCGCAAAAAGATCATAGTCGTTGATCAAATGAGGGGTCTGGACCATAGATTTGATCCCAAGGAACTCGCAAGTTTGGGTTTCAGGAGTAGGGAGACGAAAAATCTTCCAACAATGTGAAGCGCCTAGGAAATGGGCCCATGGTCACAGCCCGAGGTCACGTAGGAGGTGAGCCCAAGAAGAAAGGTAAGCACCCAACGCATGATTGGTGACTTGGGTTTTCAAGGAAACAATCTGGACTGTTGGATCATGGGGAATCGTGAACCGTCGATTTGAGGCAAGCGCAAAATCAAAAATCGGGAGAAGGGAGGTGAGTATTCCTTCAACTTCCCGAGACACGAAATCTCGATACACACCTTTTGGATAAGTGCTTGGTCTTAGCTGGGGTCACATTGTTGAAGGTTGAGGAGAGGAGTTGGTGCTCGCTAGGTTCTAGTTCACGATTTCAGAAATCAGGAGAAGGGAGGTGAGTAGCCTTTCAACTTCCCAATACACAATTACCCGATATGATGAAGATTAGATCTAGACCGTGGATCTTATAGGGAGAGGTGGCAGTTGATCTGATGGTTCGCGTAAGTGAATTTTGGGAGTTTTGGGAGCAATCGTGGACGTCAGATGCATATAAGATCTGACCGTCAATCTGAAGAAGGGAAATTTTGCAATATCGGGTATCAGGAGAGTGTATTCAAGTGATGTAAAGGCTCCCGAAATGAAAAATCGCAATGCGCCCAGGAGTTGGGCCCGAGGTCGCATGCAGGACAAATGTGGTGAAGGAGAAGCTGGCACCAGGAGCTTTGGGAGCGCGAAGGAAAGAGTGTGAATTTCATGAGACCTACACAAAAAGATGAAGATGCCTGTGTGAGGTAAAGAATGAGACCATCATGGTTTCAAGGGGTCAGGTTGACTCGAAGGGCTGCTAGCAGTGCATGGTAGATCCCTGGGTGTTAAGTCACGTCCTGATCCCAATGAAGGAAGTTAATGAAAAAATGAGTGGTGGTTGAAACCTCATCTCACTCCATAAATGGAAGGTATGGAAGGTCCAGTCATGGGGACTGAACTGCCAGCCCGTGGTACTCCTGCGAGCAGATTTTCCTGCAAAACCCATGTTGATCTGAGCTCGCGTCTAACAGAAGAATGTCTGCACAGTCTAATAGAGAGGGTGTCGACTGGAATCTTTGAATGCAGGGGTCTAATCATGCTCCTGGTAGTTCCAACATTTTGGAGTATATATACTTAGTTTTGATATTTTGTTAAAGGGGAGGGTTGAGCTAGGCTCCCTTATTGTAATATTTTGATGAAGAACACTGGTTCTCTGGTTATGTAACTTGATTTGAGACTTCTTGATTAATCTAAGTAAGCTTTCTTCTTCCATCTTGTTTGCCTCTGATACTGAGAGAGTTTATGATTGACTGATTTACATGGATTGTTGTAACTATATTATGATGAATGTTTGATTATAGTGTTGTTATAATGTCTTTCAGTTTCCTTGAAAATTTGAATTCAAGAAGATCTTGTGTTTGATTTTTTTCCTCCTTAGGTTGCTGGAAGACTTGATGTCTATAGCAGACCTCTACACTTTCTCACCAAAGTCTTCCTCCTATTCACCTTTACTCCAAATTACTAACTAAAGTTGATACAAGACCTCAATTGCTTGTGCATACCAGCCCAGATTTTTGGAGTTAGAACGTTATCATCTCGAGTCTTATCCATTTGACCCCCTTAAAACTCATTTACATTTATTTTATAAACTGATGGGTATTGGGCTTATCCTCATTACATTTTGAGGGTGATTCCTAGTGCTAACATAAATGGCGTCATTGTCGGAGACAAATTTGAGAAGATTGAAGAGCTCCCTGGGAAGAACGACATATATCCAACTCTTGATGATAGACAAGAGAGGGATACATAAATTGACTGTAATTATCTACCTCGCGACTCCACAATCAGAGACTCCACTGGGGAGGATCCTACTGACAGAAATATGAAGGGAATGACTAGGTATCAGCTTATGAGCTTTCTTCATGAACTTTTGTTATTCTTTATCAACTCATTTTTGTTTTTCCCTTCACATATAAAGAGGATCATATTGTGTTTTGTTTATTCGGTTGATCACCAACCTTCCTTTATATATCCATCCTTGGAAAAAGAATACCTACTTTCTTCATGTGTTGTAGATGTTGATATTATATCCTCGGCTCGGCCTACTCATAAAGATGAGCTTCATATTGAAACCCCTCCTGAACTCAATCACCCTTGCAGCCTTGAGGAGGTTGAAACTGATCCACAACCCCCTCAACTCTCATCACATCTTGTCGTTACTATTGAGCCTTTCCATCAGTGTGATAAGCCTCATATTCAACCCACTAGTTTTCAAACTAGAATCAGAGACAAGTTGTTTCAACCTTTAAATCTTCCATATCATCTTCATCTTTATCCTCTTGATTTCTTTAAGTACTTTCCCCATTTTTCTAGAGAGGCTCATGTTACAATTGTGAGGAATGTGGAGGCTTTCGAGAACTTTATTAATCAGTTTGAGATAATTTATGAGGATGTTACCATGAGTTTGTTTTCCAAATACTTGTTAGGAGATGTTGGTGTATGGTTTAAGGGTTTGGGAGCTTACTCCATTGGTTCCTGGGTTGAATTATGCAATACATTTTTAAAGTGGTGGGGTGAGAACAAGTCCCTTGATCAGTACTAGGATGTTTTTAATGCCTTGAGGAGAGGGGTGTTGGCAATTTCAGTTAACAGAAAGCAAATCAGCATATACTTGTCATTGATGGCAAGTACAGTTGTGGTTGCAGTGATGACAAAAGCAATGACTAGCAGCGCAGCAATAATCGGGAGGAGAAGAGTCAGGGACCGTAGGATCTCATTCAAATTTCCTGAAAGAACGAGGGTCGTCAGATCTGTAGAAGTTGCGAGAGAGATAAGTCATCGGAGAATCGGGGATCGGGACTTTGAAATGTCCAGTTCACTCGACAACGAAAACCCCAAAATCGCGATATGCGATTTTGCGATCTGATCGCAGCCATTAAAGCAAGCTTGAGATATGGATCGTTGATTTTGCTCATCGGAGAATCGGGAATCGGAGTTTCACGAGTCTCATGAACAATGACAATGAAAACCCCGAAATCGCAATATGCGATTTCGCGATGTAATCACAGTCGTTGGATAAGGACTGCATCTGGACTGTTGAATCTATGCATGGAGTGCGAGTACAGTTACGGTTGTGGAGATGACTCGGTGATCGTTAGATTCAAGCACAAGACCCGATCATCGTCGGATCAAAGACAACATACATGCCCTTTAAAGTACAAGGAGAAGTGGGAGTAATCGCGATGTGCAAAATCGCGAGATCTAATCTGAGCCGTCGAGCTAGAAGTGATAGAGACCGTTGATCCAACTCACGACAGCAGACCACGTCAGCTAGGGACACGTGGCACAACCAGGGAATGACAAGTGTCAGGCAGATTCAACACTTCAGGCACATGTAAGTCACGAATCAGAGTGACACGTGGCAGGATCTAACATGTGTCAAACCACGTGTGACGTCAGCAGAGGCATCGGCGATCGGGACAAGTAAAAGGGTTCAAGAAAGGTACTGTTGACAGTAACCTTTACATTAAGTCTGAAGGTGATGATTTACTAGTTGTTCTGGTTTATGTAGATGATATTATTTTTGGTTGTACTAATGAATCATCTGTCCAGTGGTTTGCTA
>ML782664.1:449560-468817 GCA_009831015.1 Picea engelmannii
CAAGTGGGTGCTTGAACACAGGAAGTTGTAGCTTCCATCTGGTTGCAGCCAGAGAAACCAGGGTGGCAGGGTGGTGCTAGGGAGAATAGGTGTTCTCTGTTATGCAGGTTGGAGCCTGTGTAGCGGGAAGTTGGTGCTTCCATCCAGTTGGTGCTGGAACTTTCAGGAAGTTGATGCTTCCATCCAGTTGGTGTTGGAGTACTCAGGGAGTTGGTGCTTCCTTCTAGTGGGTGCTAGAGAAACCAAAGAGTTGGAGCTCTCAAACAAGTTGCAGCTTGTAAAACAGAGGTAGCAGCCTCACATTGAGTTGGTGCTCAATTGTAAATGATGTACAGAACAGAAAAAGAYTGCCTATCATTTCGAAGAAGAAGAGGTTTTCTCCCTTCATGGGTTTCCTCGTGAAAATCTGTCTCTGTGTGTATTTTATGTGTGACTGATGATCTTTACTTTTACTGTCCATATGATGTATGTTGTTGATGACACATGAAGAAAGAGTAATAATGTTTTAAAAGGTATAAAATTGTTTAAGCTCACAAACAACTGATTCACCCCCCCCTCTCAGTTGTTTTAGTATTTCCAACAAGGGGAAGAGGAAGCCTTGGTTGTCTTCAATAGGACATTTTACAGTGTTTATCATAGTATGCATGTAGAGATCAAACCCACAGAGACAGTTGGCATGGTGTACTATGTCATGGCTCAGCATTCAGAGATTGTCCTTCTCCTGAGAGAAAGGAAATCTATATATTTATCATAGTTATTCATTGATGCTGAGGAAGTAGAGGAGAACCTCCTAGCTTGTGGAAGGATTCAAAATCAATATCATCTCAACTCTGAACGTAAGGAAATGTTTGCCTGTTGTCCCTATGAAGGAAAGAGTATGGATAAAAAAAAAATCGACGCAGGTATCCATGAGAAACCCTATCTTGATTAAAATCACGTGTATGAACATCTAGGAGCAGCAGTTACTATTGTTCCTGAAATATATATTTTTAACAGTTATTTTCATGATAAAATTATTGATTTAAAGGTTGATCATAGATATGAGAGACAACCCCTTTTTGATGAATATCCTAGTGATGATGAGCAACAAGATTATCTTGTATTTGATCACTATGAAAACAGTAAGGATGATGCAGAGGTTGGCCTTGTCATGGAAGACATAAAATTTGACCAGGAGCAACCCTTAGTTGAGGCACATGAAGAGGTTATTTATACACAGCCTGAATCAAATCCACAGTCATCAGTGGATCAACAGCCACCGACGTCCATCCTTCTTCCACTTGTACCTACAGTTCACAGTAAGCAGATTTTGGACCCACGGATGCATGTGGTTGTATTTCACTCAAGTGTGCTTGTAGGGGACATCAAGCAGGTTGTCAGCAGCTTTGAAAAAGTGAAGGTAACCTTTCATAAGTTAATCATGTGTTGCCTTTAGTTTCATGACCCTGTCAATGAGTACATAAAGTTACACTTTTCAAATGCTTTGTAGCATGCAGGCTTGATCTTTTTATCAACATTTGAAGGTAATATGGGTGATCATAAGAATGAAATTAGCCAGCTATCACACTTTCCTTGTTTCTTATGGATCATTTGCGGTGAAGCGAAGGATTCAGTGATCAAACAGTTTGAATGGATATGGTGGAAGTTTTCCTTCACCTAGCCCATTGTAAAAGTCAGTTAGTTTAGGTTTTGTACATAAATAATCTCTTTCTGGAGCATGTGTGTTTGTTTTCCTTTTTATAAGTAGAATAGTGTACATGTCGGCCTTCGGCGAAATATTTTGAGTTGGACTCCATAACCCAATGCATAAGGTGACTGGAACTGCTTGTTCTTGGCAGCTCGCAGGGAGCATGCCATCCCCTATGGAGCCAAATGTTATCACATAAAGTTGTCTAAGGGCCACAGGGAGACCCCATCCTTTTCTTGCACAGGTATTAGTTTCGATTTCAAAAAGCGCATCTTTCAGAGTGACCCACTTTCAGCTCGAAATGCAAGCAACAGGCGATTAGGATCATGAAGTTGTGTGAAGTTTAACGTCATAAAGAGCTCCAAAGTTGCAAGGTCAATCCTAGTCGTTGGTACTGGGAAGGGAATGTGGCAAAAGATCAACATTTTGTGGTTTCGTGAGTCGAGAAAGTAAAAGGGCAGAGTCGTGAGGACTCGCGAAGTGCGAAGTCACAAAACGATCACAGTCATTGATCAAAGGAGGGATCTGGACCATAGATTTGGTCCTGAGGGAGACGAGCAATCTTCCAACAATGCGAAGCACCCAGGAATTAGGCCCATGGTCACATCCTGAGGTCACGTAGGAGGTGGGCCCAAGAAGAAAGGTAAGCACCCAGCACATGATTGGTGACTCAGGTTTTCAAGGAAGCGATCTGGACCGTTGGATCACAGGGAATTATGAACTATCGATCTGAGGCAAGTGAGAAATAAAAAATCAGGAGAATGGAGGTGAGTATTCCTTCAACTTCTCGAGATGCAAAATCTTGATACGCACCTTTTCAATAAACGCTTGGTCATAGTCCAGGTCACATTGTTGAAGGTTAAGTAGAGGAGTTGGTGCTCGCTAGGCTCCAGTTCACGATTTCATAAATCGAGAGAAGGGAGGTGAGTAGCCTTTCAACTTCTCGAGATGCGAAATCCCAATACGATGAAGATTAGATTTGGACCGTGGATCTTATAGGGACAGGTAGCAGTTGATCTGATGGTTTGCGGAAGTGAATTTCAAGAGTTTTGGGAGCAATCATGGTTGTTGGATGCATAGCAGATCTGACCATAGATCTGAAGAAGGTCAATTTCACAATATCGGGTATCGGGAGAGTGTAGTCAAGTGATGTGAAGGCCACCGAAACGCGAAATCGTGATGCACCTAGGAGTTGGGCCCATGGTCATGGCCCGAGGTTGCATGCAGGACAAATGCGATGAAGGAGAAGATGGCACCAAAATATTTGGGAGCGCGAAGGAAAGAGTGTGAATTTCATGAGACCTGCACCAAAAGTCGAAGATGCCTGTGTGAGTTAAAGAACAAGACCATCATGGTTTCAAGGGGTCAGGTTGAATCGAAGGGCCTCTAACAACGCATGGTAGATCCCTGGGCGTTAATTCTCGTCCTAATCCTGATGAAGGAAGTTAATGAAAAAAGGAGTGGTGGTTGAAACCTTGGCTCACTCCATAAATGGAAGGTATAGAAGGTCGAGTCATGGGGATTGAACTGTCAGCCCGTGGTACTCCTACGAGCAAATTTTTCTGAAAAACCCATGTTGATCTGAGCTCGCGTCTGACAGAAGAATGCCCGCACAGTTTGACAGAGCGGGCGCTGACTGGAAGCTTTGAATGCAGGGGTCTGATCATGCTCCTGGTAGTTGCAACAGTTTTGAGTATATATACTCAGTTTTGATATTTTGTTAAAGGGGAGGGTTGAGCTAGGCTCCCTTATTGTAATATTTTGATGAAGAACATTGGTTCTCTGGTCATGTAGCTTGATTTGAGACTTCTTGATTAATCTAAGTCATATTTCTTCTTCCATCTTATTTGCCTCTGATACTGAGAGAGTTTATGATTGATTGATTCACATGGATTGTTGTAACCGTATTATGATGAATGTTTGATTATAGTGTTGTTATAATGTCGTTCAGTTTCCTTGAAAATTTGAATTCAAGAAGATCTTGTGTTTGAGTTTTTTCCTCCTTAGGCTGTTGGAAGACCTGATGTCCATAGCAGACCTCTACACTTTCTCACCAAAGTATTCCTCCTATTCACCTTTACTCCAACTTACTAACTGAAGTTGATACAAGACCTCAATTGCTTGTGCATACCAGCCCAAATTTTTTGAGTTAGAATGTTATTATCTAGAGTCTTATCCATTTGACCCCCTTAAAACTCATTTACATTTACTGTATAAACTGATGGGTACTGAGCTTATCCTCATTAGAGTGTGAGGCTTATTCCTAGTGCTAACAACACCTATAGAAAGAAGGAGAAGAAAGCGGACCACACAAATCATTGTGAACAACCTGCATAGGGGCCAAGACATGGCAAGAGGCATGTTTGTCAAAACTATCCCGATCATGTTTTCCAAGAACACAACCGACACAAACACCATCTCTACAAGAAATGCAAGAAAGACCAATCACCATATTTTGATTACATAATTGTTGCAATGAAAAATTCTTTAGATTGTTGATGAATGCAGCTATGTGAGACATTCTCCAGCTTACAAACCTGTGAGGTGTGGATCATTGCAGCTATGTGAAGCCTTTCTCTCAGCTTACAAATCTAAGAGAAAGCCCCTACGAAGGGTACGTAGTTCCTGCCTGAGACAGAGTTAGGAACATAGAGATGACCTCCTCCATTCAGAGAGTGAGAAGAACTCCAAATGATTATCTAGTGGGAAAGGTGATCGGATGAGTTGGACATGCATGTGGATGAGCACAAGGTGAACGTGTGAAATCCCAAAGTGATGGGTGCATCGTCATGTGAACATAAATGAAGATGATGTGTTAGCCTCCTCTGAGCAGCATAGTTGATGAGAAAACTCCAGATGATTCTCCTATGTGAGGCAATGGGAAAGAAGATTTGTAGAGTGGATGTGCATGTGGATGAGCACAGGTGAACGTGTGTAGATATGGTTCTTTTGTGTAATGCAGGGAGCCAGAGCTATGACATCCCTATGGATGTGCCCCTAGTGGATGAGCACTAGTGGGTGTATCAGATCCTTTTCTATATGTTGTTCAAGAGTCAGACATGAATGTAACCCTAATTGTTATGTAAAAGGTACAGGTCGACCCCACCTTAATGTGATTAATAATAAATGTAAAAGATAATTAATATTTTTAATATTAATTATAATTATAATAATAATAATAATAATAAATTATAAAGTGACTTAGAGAGGTCGACCTTGTTGAGCCAATAGATGCCTTTGTTGATTTGACAAAGTCTAATATAAGTAAGGGATGATTCCCCATTGTGGAATTATATCATACTTGTGAGTTTGGAAATTTCAGCAAGTGCACTTCTTTGGAAAAAGGTCTGCACCTCTCTTGGGTGCTAGAGTTCTAGGGTTTAAGCACCCTCTTGTGTGCTAGGTATTTCTTGGAGGTGAAGGTATTTCTCTTGAAGAATATAGCAAAGGATTTGACTGGGTTTTCTTCCCTTGTTGAGAAGGGTTTCCCAGGATACTTCTTGTGTTCTTATGCATGGTGTTTCTTCTTGTGATCTTGGTTGCTGCAACATTATTGTTTATGGTTAAGTGAAATGATAAAATGGAATGAACTTCATGCTTAACCTAGCCTATTGAAAAATCAACATGGTATCAGAGCATAGGTCTTGAAGAACTCATTGCACAAGCATCTATTAGTCTCCTCTCTCTTCTGCAGAACCGTACGACCCTCCTAGGGTTTCCAGAAAATCCGTACGACCTTCCTTTATGAGGTGCTTCAGCCCTTAAACACTTGAATGTAGGGGCTATTTTTGGCATAGGAGAGTACGGCCTCCTCCAACACATATCCAGAGACTCTCAGAGTGACATTTTGACCATTTTGAAATTTTGACCCTAGGGTTTCGCTAATTTCTACAGAAATTTCAGAATTAGGGTTTCTGCAAACTCATTGAAGGAGATCTTCAGCTCACCAGTGTTCTCTTATCTCTCAAAGGCTTATTGTTGGTAGTCATAAGTCCAATAAAACCTAAAAGTGTTAGCCTATCCTAGCCGTTAGGTTTTCTAGCCTAGTTGACAAAGGGTTGTGAAGAATCTAAAATTATGATGAACAAAAACTATGATGGAAGATAAGCTTGATGGATCAAGTAACTTCAAAGTTCTTGAAAGACAAGACTTCAGAGGAAGACTTATTGTGGGTAATACAAAAGGGTTTACCAGAGACAATTATCAATGAATGGAAGGAAGATGACGTCGGGACAAGGAAGCCAAGAACCTACTCAAGTCCTTACTTTGACGGGCCAACTTCAAAATAACAAAGATGACAAAAGGAGACACTGTGACTATCTTCTTCTTAAAGATCTCAGAGGATAAATATCAGCCAAGAGCCATTGGAGAAATCATATCAGCATCCTCAGGTATGCACTTGTATATATTATTTGTATCATTGTCATGAGTGAAATTGCAGGAGGAAGGAACCTTTGTTGAAGTCATGGATCCAGAAGAATCACAGTGCATTCAGAGAAACAACACACTCAAAGTAAAGACTCTAGGCTTGATTGTTGTAATTATTGTTCCTCTAACCTATATTTCTAAAAAAATTCTACATTACAAGTAGGTGTTGTAGTTGTGACAATATTCCTTAAAATGTTTTGATTCTAGAGACATACTCATTATTCTCCTTTATGAGATATTCTTGTGTTAGTTCTTTTGTTTTCTTCTTCCAGATAGGTTAACAAGAAAAGAAGATGCTTATCCTTTAGAGGGAGTCACTTGACTCAGAAGGAGCCAAAACCATTTGAGAAAGAAGAAGAATAGAACCATCATTGAGACAACCGATGCTACAAAGCATGATCAAAATCCTTCTAGGATTCCATGGGAAGAAGCATGCATGACACAATATATGTGCAGAACAAGAGTCTTCACCAGACTTTGAAAAACATAAATCCCGAAGAAGTCTTCATCGGAATGAAGCCTGAGATTGAACACTTCAGTTTATTTGGGTGCCCAATGTATTTTCATGTACCCAAAGAGAAGAATTCCAAGTTAGATCCTTTAGGAAGAAAGGATACAATGAATCTTCAAAAACATCCCTAGTCAGAGATAGATTGAGACAAGCATAGACGTTGTCCTTGAAGAAGAGATAGTTTTTCAAAGACCCATAGAATCTCAGATGGAGATTGATAGTGAGACAATACCTTCTCCCCCTTCAGCAATTCAGAGGGAGATAGACATTACTCCAGGTTATCCAGGATCTCCAATTGATATGTTCAAAGATATTGCAGTAAGGCATAAAATGCCTACCTAGACTCACTCTGCAAGAGGGAGAGAAACATACAAGCCTCTCAAGGCACATTCTGAGAAAGCAAAAGATATTTTTGAGCTATCCTTTAGCCATGAGCCACTTCATTGATGCTGAGACTCCTTGTCTTAGAGAAGCAACAAGAGAACCAGTATGAAAAGATGCCATAACAGAAGAATACCCATATATCTTAAATAATGATGCATAAGATATTATTCAGGGACTAGAAAGGGAAGTCTATGGTAACTTCCAAGTGGGTCTATAAGATCAAGCATGTAGCTGATGGAAGTGTCGAGAAATACAAAACAAGATCTATAGCCAGAGGTTTCTCATAAACAGAGGGAGTTTTCTATGATGAGACACTTGACCCAGTGAACTCGATACACTTCCATCCGTACTACCATCCATGAGTTGAAAACTATAGCAGATAGATATATTCTTGATGAGTTTCAGCAAGAGTGTTGTTGATCCAAACCTATACAGTGTTGGTGACGAGAACCAGATCCTGATGACTTGTTTAGAAAGCATTGTTGTTGGATACAAGTAATCCTTGACTTCTAAATTCGAGATGAAGAATCTGAGTATGATGCACTACTTCTTGGGACAAGAAGTATGGCAGAGGACCGATAAGATTTTCTTGAGTCAAGGAAAATATACAGTAAAAATATTAAAGAAGTTCAGTATGATAGAATGCAAAATCCACCATAATGGATTTAAAGAAGAAGATTGATGATGATTCAGACGAGACTGATCCATAGCTGATTGGATCACTAATGTATCTGGTTAACACCAGACTTGATTCATGGCATGCAGTGAATGTGCCTAGTCATTTCATGAGTCAACTCAGATAGACTCACAACAACAAAACATGTATTGAGATATATATGAGGCACAGTTGGATATGGCCTGAGATATGCCTCCAGTATGAACTTGAGTTTGCAGGATATGTTGATTCAGATTGAGAAGAAAGAACAGTAAGCCGAAAAAGCACATTTGGATGATGTTCTATCGTGAATTTTTCCATGGTTTCCTAATGCAGCAGGAAACAAATCTTTGTAGCCTTGAGTACCACAGAGGCAGAGTATATAGCATCAAGTGTGCGAAGCAATGTGGCTTCACAAGCTTCTAACAGATTTACTTGACCATGAGATGGATCCTATTATGATAACCAAGAGCCGTGAGTAAAGCTCCTTGGGAACCCATTGTTTCCTGATGGATTGAAATATGATGAGATGAAATATCCTTATATCAGAGATATGATGCAGAGGAAAATCGTACACATGCAGTACCTTTCTACACATGAGAAGATTGCAGATATCTTCACCAAATTAACTTCATGAAGAATGGATCCCTGGTTAAGAGGGAGTGTCGATAACTCCATCCAAGACAAAATTCAAAATACATCTGTGTGAGACTTGGCATAATAAAGAATGCCTCCCTAGCTAAGAGGGAGTGTTAATGAATGCAACTATGTGAGACATTCTCCAGCTTACAAACTTGTGAGGTGTGGATCATTGCAGCTATGTGAAGCCTTTCTCTCAGCTTACAAACTTGAGAGAAAGCCCCTAATAAAGGTATATGTTTCTTGCCTGAGACAGAGCTAGGAATGTAGAGATGACCTCCTCCATTCAGAGAGTGAGAAGAACTCCAAACGATTATCCAATGGGAAAGGTGATCTGATGAGTTGGACATGCTTGTGGCTGAGCACAAGGTGAACGTGTGAAATCCCAAAGTGTTGGGTGAATCATCATGTGAACATAAATGAAGATGATGTGTTAGCCTCCTCTGAGCAGTAGAGTTGACGAGAAAACTCCAGATGATTCTTCTGTGCGAGGTAGTGGGAAAGAAGATATGTAGAGTGGACGTGCTTGTGGATGAGCACAAGTGAAAGTGTGTAGATTTAGTTCTTCTATGTAATGCAATGAGCCAGAGCTATGACACATGTAACATCCCCGACCACCAACAGGTCGGATAACGCTACATAGACACCCTTAACTTTGCCTTTCCTACTCTAATACCAAATTGTAACATCCTCGGCCACCAACAGACTGGATAATGCTACACAAACACCCTTAACTTTGTCTTTCCTTCTCTGATACCAAATTGTAACGTCCCCAGCCCACACACCGGCCAAGCAACGCCACTACACGGAACACACACACACACACACACACATATATATATAACATGCATTTAAATGAATTTAAAACAATTAACACAAAGTTACTGCTACCATACAGACTTTAATGGAATTGACAGTAAGTCCACATGCAACAGAACACATGGTAACATTTCAAGAAACAAAGACATGCATAACATACATAATTAAGTACAGAAATGATACTTATCTTTTAACTAGAGTAAAACCACCAATTGTGTGCAGACCTTCCATGAACCTCCCAGCCTTAGACCGCGCTACTCATCACGCTCAGCAGTGGGTCACCCCTGAGCTGGGACTAAGCTCCACCTAGGGCAAGGGAATCCTAGACTAGGTTGAGGTCACAGGAAACTGCACAGTGCAACTGGAAGGATTCTCTCCAAGAGCCTTCTTACTCCCACTACTCACGGACTCTCATTCCTCACATGCCTGTTCCACCCCCGGGAATATTCACCTTCATTGTTCCACAGTCCATCGACTGCTCCACTTCCCTTCTTAGGATCTCGATAACAAGTTGGATCAGGAATTCTCATAGCTCTGTAGATGGTGCTGGACTATCTCTAGGATAAAATCACTTCCCAGCGAACTCTCTCACCTGGAGAGAGTTGCTCACAGGCCTGACAACCTACCTCTTCAACCACGGGTTTGAAAACCCACTTCTTCAACCAGCTTCCACTCAGTTCCAACAAGATGAGGACAACAACAACGGTTCAATACAACAAACGAAAAGACGGCAACCAAAAATTAGGTAAGGTATGACTCGGATTTGGCAAATGCAAAAATGTGAGGCTTTACATAATAACACAGGTCTGGCTTTCCCTAGTGAGTGGTTTCTAATGTGCGTGGAGATGTTGAAGTCGATGATAGGGGCCAAACGGGTTAGACGGAGGACGAAATAAATGGGAGCGAACCCCCAACACGAGCTGACTCTTCAATTTTTAACTACATGTGCTCAGGTCAACACCTGTCTTCCTGGAGCCGCATGCACTCCATTTAGCATTTGTTCCCTTTCCAGGAACTTAGGATAAGACATATCCCTCTACCATAGAGATTTTGGAATAATAATAAATTATTATTATTCTTTTGGACTTAATCCCTTAGGCTTAGCCCCTCTTTCCAACCTCTCAGCCCCCTCTCCCTTACCTAGCCTAGTGGAAGCTTAGTCCCCCATCACTTTTTCTTCGTGATCGGTCTACACGCAAATATGTATTTATATTAATAATATGAATATTTACATGTACAAAACAAGCTCCTAGCCTTTAACACCTAGGCTCTCCAACCTATAACACATAAGCTTACCATCTTATATTTGCTCGACTCACCAGCCTACAAAACATGTTTACAATTCATAAATACAATTGGGGCTCGTCCTTGGGGATATTACAATCCCCTCCCCTTATTTTTGCACTATCCTCAATGCAACTTATTTACACAACATCAACAAGATTTTCAAAATCTTAAAAAAGATGCGGGTATTATGCCCGCATAGCATCCTCATGCTCCCGTGTCGCGTTCTCAGGACCGTACCAGGTCCACTAGACCTTTACAAGCCCTATGGCTTGATTCTGGAGCTGTTTTCTCTTTCGGTCCAATATGTGCACCAGATGCACTTGCAAGACGCCTTCTTGCTCCACCTAAATCACATTCCAATCAATTACATGATTATCATCATGTATATATTTCTTAAGTAATGAAATATGAAACACATTATGTACAGTCATGGATGCAGACAATGCAAGTATATATGCAACTGGTCTAATCCTTTCTAGGATTTCAAATGGCCCACAATGTCTGGATGCCAACTTGGAAAAGTTTCCCAGCTTTAGGGAACTTCTGTTGGTTTTCACTTTCAAGAAAACATGATCACCCACTTTAAACTCCCTGTGGCTTCTGTTCTTATCAGCATAACTTTTCTGCCTATCTTGGGAAACCTTCAAATTCTGCTTAATCTTCATCATTTTCTCTTCCATTTCTGTGAGCAACTCTGGCCCAACCACTGCCCTATCAGTTGGGTTATCTCAGCTTACTGGGGTGTTGCACTTTCTACCATAAAGTGCTTCAAACGAGCTCATCTTCAGTGATGCTTGATACCCATTGTTGTAGGCAAATTCTACCAAGTGTAGGTAGTCTTCCCATTTAGATGGTTTGTCCATCACATAAATCCTTAGCATATCTTCTATCACTTGGTTCACCCTCTCTGTCTTCCCATCAGACTCCGGATGATAAGCAGTGTTGAATTTCAGATTCGCTCTGAACCCTTTGAATAACCCTTTCCATAATTTTGAGGTGAATTTCAGGTCTCTGTCAAACACAATTGTCTTGGGAATACCATGCAATCATGCTACTTCCCTCATATAGATATCGACAACATTAGTTGCCTTGTGAGTAGTCTTCAATGGAATAAAATGGGCATCTTTCGTAAGCTTATCCACCACCACCATGATGGAATCATGTTGCTTGCCGGTTCTGGGAAATCCTGTGATGAAATCCATTGTCACCACTTCCCACTTCCACTCAGGAATGGGTAAAGGTTGTAGCAACCCTATTGGGTGCCTATGTTCAGCTTTGAACTTTTGACGCTCCATACATCTGGCGATGTATTCTACAATTTCCTTCTTCATGCCTGGCCAAAAGTAATGACTCTTGACTATTGCCACTGTTTTCTGATATCCAGGGTGCCCAACATAAGGCACATTATGCATTTCTTTCAAGATCATAATTCTCAATTCCTGGAAATTAGGTACATAAACTCTATTTTTGTATAGGAGTGTTCCATCGGCTTCCAGTTTATAGTCTTCCACTTTCTGTAGCATCTTACTTTGTTGTAGCTTTGTCACCAATTCCATGTGCTGCAAATCTACATTTGTAGCTTCCAAAATTTTGCCTTTAATATCAGTTTGATACATGCTAATGGTCATAGCATGTAGTTCATGCACTCTTCTGCTGAGTGCATCAACCACTTTGTTCTCCTTTCCTTTGATATGCTTGATATCAAAGTCATACTCACAAAGGAATTCCAACCATCTACTTTGCCTAACATTCAAGGTTGTCTGACCAAACAAATACTTCAGACCATTATGGTCTGTCTTCAGCTCAAAACTCCTTCCCATGAGGTAGTGCCTCCATTTCTTTGGGGCGTGCACTATGGCTGCCAACTCCAAATCATGAGTTGCATAGTTATTTTCATGATCCTTCAGCTTTCTGGATTCATAACATATTACAAACCCATTCTGACTGAGGACTCCTCCCATTCCTTCTTTGCATGCGTCTATACACACTACAAAATCTTCATTCGGGTATGCAATCCTTAGGATTAGAGCATTGGTTAACAACTGCTTCAATTGTTGGAAGCTTCTCTCACATTATTTTGTCCATTGAAATTTCTTCTCCTTCCTTTGCAAGGAAGTGATGGGGTGAGCTATCCATGAGAACCTTGCAATGAAACTTCTGTAATAGCCAGCTAGACCCATAAAGGATTTGTCTTCTGTCATGTTCTTCAACGCTGACCATTCTCTGATGGCTTCTATCTTCTCAGGATCCATGACTATCCCATCCTTTGAAATGATATGCCCCAAGTAATGGATCTGCTTTTGATAAAATGAGCACTTTCTCAATTTGACATACAATTGGTGCTCTCTTAGCACCTACAACACCATCTTCAGATGATGTTCATGCTCTTCCTCTAACTTGGAATACACCAGGATGTCATCCAAAAAGACTATGACAAACTTGTCTAGATATTCCATGAATACACTGTTATTGCACAGTTTGTAGCTAGGTCAAAAGGATAGAAGATAGAGGCCAAATTGGCGTAACAGGAACCTACCCCACCCAATGTCACCATGATGGGGAGGTTCTTTCTATTTAGGGAGGTTAGGCCTAGGGGAGACGTCCCCGGTAACCTGGAGTTTTGAAGAGGCTTAAGGTATAAAGGTATAAGTGAAATTTCCTCTTCACGGGTCACCACCAAGAGCAGATAGTCCGGCTAAACAGCCAATAATGAAGTGTAGGCCCAAATGAGAACACCTACCCGGAACAAAGAAATAACAAAACAATACTTTTCCACTGCTAAATAGTTATTGATGAATTGATACTTTTCCACTTCTATATTGATAAATGTTGACCTCATTGATATATGTTGCTTTAATTGCTTACATATTGATATCAGATAGTTACATGAAGTACTAACCCACTGAATTATAGCCTGCATATATATTGTTTTACTATTGTCTTGTTCCGGGCAGGTGTTCTCATTTGGGCATACACTTCTTTATTGGCTGATTAGTTGGACTATCTGACCTTGGTGGTAACCTGTGAGGAGGAACTTCTGCTTTGACCTTTATACTTTGGCCTCTTCAAAACCCCAGGTTACCGGGGACGTCTCCCTTGGGTTAACCTCTCTAAATAGAAAGAACCTCCCCATCGTGGTGACATTGGGTGGGGTAGTTTCATGTTATGCTAGTTTGGCCTCTACCTTCTAGTCATTTGAACTAGCTACAAATTGTGCGATAACATACACCATTCATTAGGCACATGAAAACCGTGGGTTCATTTGATAACCCAAATGGCACCACTATGAATTCATAATGACCATACCTTGTTCTGAAGGCGGTCTTGCTGACGTCTTCATCCTTTATCCTTACCTGGTGATACCCTGACCTGAGATCTATTTATGAAAATATCTTGGCATTATTCAACTGATCAAAGAGATCATCGATCCTCGACAAAGGATACTTGTTCTTAATAGTCACTTTGTTCAACTGTCTGAAATCGATGCACAATCTCAATGTCCCATCTTTCTTCTTCATGAACAAGATCAGGTCACCCCAAGGTGACACACTTGGGCGTATATACCCCTTCTTCAAAAGTTCTTCAATCTGCAATTGCGGTTCTTTTAGCTCTAGTGTACTCATTCTGTAAGGAGTTTTTGACACTGGAGCTACTCCAGGCATCAAGTTTATAGAGAAATCAATATCTCTCTTTGGGGGTAGTTCGGGTCCCTCCTGGAATACATCTTCAAACTCTTTTAATACTGCATGGTCTTCAATATTTGACACCTTATCCTCAGGTGCTTCTTCCATATGAGCTGCAAATAATTGACAACCTTTCCTATAACACTTCTTCAGCTGCATTGCTTAGATTTCTCTGATAGCAACTGCTTTGAGAATTCCTTTGACTTTCCTTGGGTTTCCTTCCTCATCCAGGCAAGTGAATGCCTTGTTATGACAGTCTAAGATGGCATGGTGTTGGTCCAACCAATCCATCCCAATTAGACAATCATAGGAACCTAAAGGTAAGATGTTCAATTCAACCCTTGTGCTCAATCCATTCATGTCCACTGGACAAGATTTAACCAACTCAACAACCTTTATCTTGGCTCATGTATCCAACTGCACTAACCAAAATTTTACATGCTTGCTTCTTGGAAAATGCAAACTTTCCACCATTCTAGGATCTATATAACTATGACTAGCTCCCAAATCAATTAAAATAGTAAAGGTATGGTTATTGATCATACCTTCAACTTCAATCATGTGTGATTGAAAGTCAACTTGTTTGTTGTCCAGGGCTGCATAGATTTTTGGTATTCTACTTCCCATGTCCTCCACTGTTTCAGCTTGTTGAACATTGTGGACATCTCTCACTTTGCCATTTTTGTGGGGACAATCTCTGTACTTGTGGTTTTCCTGATAGTCCCAACATTGAATGGGCGTCTGCCTTGGCCTTTGTCCCCCTACTTCAGCCATTCTCTGCTCTCTAAAAGATGGTTGTCCTTGAGGACTGTTTATGAAAAAGAGAGGTGTGTTTCCCTTCTGCCTCTGCTCTTTCTTAAACTTCTTCTTGTCATCCCAAGCCTTCCGAAAAGCAGGTTTTTCTCTTTGTTTCTCATACAAGCATTTTGCTCTCCTTATAGTTTCTTCCATAGTTTTAGGATCATCATACTGGATCTTGTCACCAATGGAAGGTGGCAGTCCACTCAGATACCTTTTAATTTTGACAGTCTCATCTTTAATGAAAGGAACATACTTTAGCAACTCTAGGAATCTCCTTTCATACTCATCAATGGACATGCTACCCAGCTTAAGTTCAAAGAATTCTTTCATCTTTCTATCATAGTATCTCTTAGTCAAATATTTCTTCTCAAAGTGTTTCTTGAATTCCTTCCAAGTAACATTTTTCTCTTTAATGTGTTGCACCTGCACAAGTTGATCCCACCACTTGGATGTATTTCCTTTCAGTTGATACATTGCAATTCTTCCTTCTGCATGAGAGGAATAATTCTGTAGTTTGAAATATTTCCTCATGCCAAGAAGCCATGTCTCGGCATATTCCTCCTTCCGATGCTCTCCATCAAACGTAGGAGGCTTAATCTTGTTCATTTCACTCTTCAGTTCATCCACTTCAGATCTCCTATGCTTTCTAGAAGGAGATGGGCTTGAACTACTATGTTCCCTCCTCTTAGAGTGCCCTTGGGAGTGATGATGGTGTCTGCCAACACTCCTTGATTTCCTATTTTCATCAGGAGACCCGTAACTTCCCGATTTACTGGAGTAACTCTCCTTATCCAATTTCTTTCCTATCCTTTTTAGGCTCTGTATCAACTTTATGTTGAATTCTCCCTGTTGTTCCCTAGATTTCATGAGCTTTTTGTTATATGCTCGATGAGTCTGGGCATCTTTATGCAATCTTTCAATGATTCTCATCATGTTTCCCTCCTTATCTATCTCTTCTCCATGACCATTGGATTTTGATCCTTCAACTCCCAAATGGACATCCATTCCTTTAGCTTCATTCCTTGAACTAAAAGCATTTCGTGCCTCCTCCATTTTCTGCACTCTGCGACAATTCGGTTCGGTTATGACAATTGTTAACTTTGCAAACACAATGTGTAGTCAATTGAAGTTTGTCAGGCCATTAGTCCTTAACAATTCCCACAGTATTCATAACCAATAAGATTCAATAAAACTTTCAAATTCCATTTTCTTTCTAAGCTCCGCTCTGTTCTGTAATAATTTTTTGGGCACTAGCCCCTTTTTCTTAGCCCCAACCCATGCGAACACGGGCTGTGGCCAAGCGCTAGGTTGATAGGTGCTTATTTAGGACTTCGAGCCTCCGACTTCAGAAGTTTTCAAAGCACATCCCAACCAATTTCTCGGAGTTCAGGATTATCGAACTCGTGAAGTAGGGTGGATCAATAGTCCACATCTACCCAACATCCAACGACTGACACTCACTATGGAACCTCATGCATCTGAGTTTCGGGACTTCGGAGTTTCAGGACTTCAGAGGATTTCACATCCGCACACCCCCAACACTCTGAACTGTTAATATCCAAACACTTCCTAGTCACCTTAGGTGACATCATTATGTCATGCCACTTTGACGTTACGAAACTTCGGAAGGTTCTTCCTTTTGTGCTCTATGAACCGCCTTTCCGGAGTGTCAAGTCTCCGGACTTCGCAACTGGTGGCACGCGTCCATTGGGACCCATGGCTTCCATGCTTAGACTAAGATACCGAATAGTCACATCACTTAACGCTTTTCCAATTGCGGGGGCATGCAACGACCGTTTAGAGTAACCCGCCTTTCGTCCCACAATTCTTCCGACGCTGACACGTAACCACTCGGTGAAATCGTGGTTTGGATTGCAGGACCGCCTTGGAGAATTAACTCCCGTGCAACTTGGGTCCCCGCAATGCCTCCTAGTCGTCGATCTTGATGTATTGTGATCAACGTCAGTGTGGGTCCTTCGACCTTTAACTATGTCATGTAACCTCGGGGTCCCACTTCCCATGCTCATACAGAATGCCACGTGAAATACTAGTGGCTGACTCATGGCCCAATCAGATGGGTGCCACACGTCACGTTCCATATGGCATTTCAATCTTCCATGGGTTCAAAACTCACTGATACATGGCACACAACCCATTTGTCCACGTCAATCTAAGTGACTTCATCATGACTCACTACTTTGACTCTTTGGGGCTTCGAAAATTTAGGCTCTAAAAGTTCTCTCCTCAGCACACACTAATTCTCCCGAACGCCGAAATCTCGAACAAACCCATCTGTTGACACATGTCCCTCTTGACGGACGGTCTGGATTAACTTCGTACTTCAGAGCTTCGGGAGCTTTCGCCCTTCACCACTGTGTTTGAACTTTTACCTTGGCTTGATCCAACGGTCGAGCTCTTCTCCCCAGATCTACGGTGTGGATCCACTTCAAGGATTTCGGGGCTTCAACCTCTTCCGCTCTATAACCCATAACTTCGCCAAAGCCACGAAGTCCAAAGGAATTGGAGGTTAACTCTCATGCTCATTTTTCCCAACCTGACGGTCGTGAAGGATTTCCCCTCCTTTTGAACATATCCTACGGCCCAAACACTACAAGTGTTGTGATTTATTTCTCTGTGGCCAAATACCACGTCTGTCATGGTTTTATAATACCGCTACACCTCCTGAGCTTCGTAACACGACCAAAGTAACCTCTTGGCACTCAGGAATGTTCTAAGGTTCGAAATTGGTTCTTCCAGACACAATTTCCACTTGAACCTTGGTTTTGAACTTGAATTTTTGTCCATTTCGACAACAATTCTTTTCCGAAACTTTTGCTTCAACTTCCAATAACATGGCCCATCCTGGCTCAGTGTTAAAACCATGGCTCTAATACCAAATTGTAACATCCTCAGACACCAACATGTCAGATAATGCTACAGAAACACCCTTAACTTTGCCTTTCCTGCTCTGATACCAAATTGTAACATCCCCGGCCACCAACAAGTCGTATAACGCTACACAGACACCCTTAGCTTTGCCTTTCCTTCTCTGATACCAAATTGCAACATCCCCGGCCACCAACATGCCGGATAACTCTACACAGACACCCTTAACTTTGCCTTTCCTACTTTGATACCAAATTGTAACGTCCCCAACCCATACACCGACCGGGCAACACCACTACGCGGAACATACACACACACACATATATAACATGCATTTAAATGAATTTAAAACAATCAGCACAAAGTTACTGCTACCATACAAATTTAAATGGAATTGACAGTAAGTCCACATGCAACGAAACACATGGTAACATTTCAAGAAACACAAACATGCATAACATATATAATTAAGTACATAAATGATACTTATCTTTTAACTGGAGTAAAACCACCAATTGCATGCAGACCTTCCACGAACCTCCAGCCTTAGACCGTGCTACTCATCACGCTCAGAAGTGGGTCACCCCCGAGCTGGGACTAAGCTCCACCCAGGGCGAGGGAATTCTAGATTAGGCTAAGGTCATAGGAAACTGCACAGTGCAACTAGAAGGATTATCTCTAGGAGCCTTCTTACGCCCACTACTCATGGACTCTCATTCCCCACATGCTTGTTCCACCCCCGAGAATATGCACCTTCACTGTTCCACAGTCCATCGGCTACTCCACTTCCCTTCTCAGGGTCTCGACAACAGGCTGGATTAGGAATTCTCAGAGCTTCATAGCTGGTGCTGGACTCTCTCTAGAAGAAAATCACTTCCCAATGAACTCTCTCACTTGGAGAGAGTTGCTCACAGGCCTGACAACCTGCCTCTTCAACCACGAGCCTGAAAACTCTCTTCATCAACCAGCTTCAACTCAATTCCAACAAGATGAGGACAACAACAACGGTTCAATACAACTCAGGAAAAGGCGGCAACCAAAAATTGGGTAAGGTACGACTCGGTTTTGGAAAATGAAAAAATGCAGGGCTTCACAGGATAACACAGGTCTACCTTTCCCCGATGAGTGGTTTCTGATGTGCGTGGAGATGTCGAGGTCGATGAAAGGGGCCAAACAGGTTAGACGGAGGACGAAAGAAATGGGAGTGAACCCCCAACACGAGCTGACTCTTCAGTTTTTAACTGCATGGGCCTAGGTCAACACCTGTCTTCCTGGAGCTGCATGCACTCTATTAGCACTCTGTAAATTCTGTCTGAATGAATAGACAAGCAATAGAGGTAACTGTTTCAACCAACTTTAGAGCTGAGGCACTAGCCTGCTCAACTCAGAGAGGGCTCTCTTGTGTCACTTGATACATCTATGGAAATCGATGGCTAGAATTGGTTTGTTTTGGGGTTTTAATAAAGTTGTTGAAAAG
>ML782664.1:494632-516038 GCA_009831015.1 Picea engelmannii
GCCCTAGACATATCTAGGGTCTTCATCAATATTGGTCCCAGACCACATACCCCAGGAGTGCGCTGGGGGCCCTAGATCTTGTCTAGGGTCTTAGCCATCCTCCAGGAGAATGGCTCTCGCTGCTGCATGTAAATTTAACACTCAGCCGCAAAACTCAGCCACTCACTCCAACTCTAGCACCCTCCTTCAGCTCTCATGCACAATGAGAATGGTGTCTGTCCTCTCACCCTCAGCTTCCTTTTATCTCCTTACCAGCCCCCCATTTCCTTTGAGATGTGTGCCAAGCCTTGGCCTCAATGGCTGAGATTGGGGCTATTGGACCCCACTCTCCACTAGGTGGTGCACCCCCCTTTGGACAGGGTCCCACACTCCACTAGCAGCCACCTTCAGAGGTGCACCCTCTCTCCTTGGGCCCCACATTCCACTCAAAGATGAATTTTTTCTGCAAGCCTAAGTCAGACTTAGGTTGAAATACTAAGGCTGATCTGGGTCAATTTTGGTGTCCATCAACATGCCCAGGACACATGGGCCTATGCTGAGACACCTCATGAGCTAAAACTAACAGGTGCACCTCAAATTCAAATTCCAGATCACCTTAGTAGACACGAGGCTTTTAGTGCGACCTCCATCAACAATAAGTGAACAACACTTACCTCTAATGTTGCATTTGGTTTTGAAGATCGCTTTCCATTTTTCTTAACTTCTCTTCACACTGTCTCTTCGGTGTCAACAAGAGTCTCTGGAATATGATATTCTCCCCATGGTCTTGCTATGCTTAGTGTATGTTGTCTTTAACAATAGACCCAACTGCACTTTCTACTTCTTGAGCTATGTGCGTTCTTCCTAATTGTCTTCAACAAGCATTTAAGTTCTTCGGACACCCATAAGCCCAGTACCCTTGCACTCGACACTTGAAGCACATTCCACTGAATTGTCCTCCTCTTCCTCTAGGAGATCCTCGTCCTCTAGGGACTTCCTAATTTGTTCTGAAGCTTTGATTTGCATTACTTGCGCTGATCTCTTCTCCTTTGGTTCCACTTGTCTGAGGTAGATGTGGTTCTGCCTCTACCTCTCATTCCTTTCCCTTGGGAACTCTGATGCTTCTAGAATCTAGACAACGTCTCTTTAACTTTCAAGTCTATCTGATATGCCTCTGTGACAGAGCGAATTGTCACCATGATGAGATCATCTTGGATAGCATATTTGGGACCAATATATACATAGCAATAGCCTCTTCCCCTTCATTGCTTTGTCTTGACCCAATAGACAACATATAAAATTCTTCGATGTAATCCTTCACCGCCATCTCCTTTTGTGTTAGGGTTTGCAGTGCCCTAAACAGATCCATGGAATATTTCGTAGGTAGAAATTTTCCTTCTTCTGCCTATCTAATTGTAGATTATCCCACCATAGGGATGCATGACCCTTCACCTTGGTGCATGCAAGATTTACTGTCTTGGGATCTTTGATTTTCTTGAAGTTGAAGAATTTCTCCATTTCCCCAATCAAATCTATGAGTTTTTTTGGGTTCAGAGTTCCTTGAATAGGTAGGAGTCTCCATTCTTACGTCCACCTCAGATCTATCAAGGCCCATATAATTCTCAATTTTGGAGGCTGGGCTTCTTTAGCGTCTTCCCTTGGAACTTCTTGTTCCTGTTCATCATCACTCACTTCATGGACATCTGCTGTAACTCCCCTTCTCTGGGCTTTTTCCATGGCATCCATTTCAGCATGCGTAGCTTTCAGCAGTGCAGTGATTTCATGATCACCCTCTTTGTTGTTTTCAACCCCATTTCACTGGTATTCATTCCCCGCTTTTGTGTGCCACATTGCATTTTCTTGTGCAATCTTCCTTTCTTTACAGTTCTACCCAACAGTTTCTTTTCCACTGCACTGCCTTCTCTCTCAACGATTCTTCCCAGGGAACACTCTTTATTGGAATCGTTTTCACAATTGTAGGTATCAAACTTACGCTGATATCACATCAGGGTAAAATTTGCAGGGCCCACAAAAATTCTCAAAGGATACAACACAAATAAATAGAAGCACCACACAGATAATGCACAATAGAGAAATTTATCCAGAACGACTAATGTATTAAAATGAAATTCATGCACATTACATGCAGGGCTCAATGGGCTCTTCTGTAACAAAAATATGGGGCTATGCCCTTCTCAAAACATTAAAATATCTGCAAGTCTAAGTCTCGGTTTGGGATTACATGGGCTCACAAGATCCTTGTCTTTGGCTTCACCATTCTTCCTTCTGCTGTTTCTCTGTGCACAATCTCTACATATGCGACTCTATTTCTCTGTGTCCATGATATGAAATCCCTGTCTCCTATGCTCCCTCCCTTTCTTTGCAAAACATTTACTTTCCAAACTACCCAACCAACCGATTAATAGCTTCAATGAATTTTTCCGAATGCCTATCATTCTCTGGCCCATGTCAGCTTTTGAATTGAGAAACAGGGCCCTTGGGTATTCGCCTCCCGTGGGCCCTCCTCCCTTTGTATCATTGATCGAAAGAGGATCCAATGCCCTGTGCATGCCACACTGACATTCCCTTGTCTGGCCCTCCAAAGTGCACACACTGTTGATCTTGAAGGGATTGGTTGACTCGCACATTCCCTCCTTTTCTTTGCAAAACATTTACTTTTCAAACTACTCAACCAACCAATTAATGGCTTCAATGAATTTTTCCATGTGCCTATCATTCTCTGGCCCATGTCAACTTTTGAATTGAAAAAGGCCCCTTGGGTATTCGCCTCTGGTGGGCCCTCCTCTCTTTGTGTTGTTGATTGAAAGAGGATCCAATGCCCCATGTATGCCACCTTGACATTCCCTTCTCAGGCCCTCCAGAGTGCACACGCTGTCAAATTTTGTAGTGGTTGGATGACTTGCACATTCCCTCTATCCTCATCACGTTGACAACATCTTTGCCACGAATGGGAAAGTCAATGGTGTGCAGAATTTCGCCATTGATAGTAGGGGTGCTTCTGCATCAATTTGGAGACCTCGGAAAACCCCTAGATGACATTTATGCAAACCTGTAGATTGCATTACTAAATTGGTGGGATTGCATTTTTGGCATGGTGGGATTACTGCTTTCAGAATCCGGCCAAAAACATGCTTGAGGAAACACTGAAAAAGGTGAAAAAACACCGAAAAGTGGGGTGTTTTAGTTAACGCTTAGCCCATGTCCATTGTTTCCTGTTGTTTAGTCCACGAGGCTTCTTGTGCTATTTCGTATGTGCTGTTCTTCAACTTCTTTTTCGTACTCTTCGCTTTGTGTCCAATCTGTGTTCACTATTTCTTTCATGTCTAATCTGTGCGCTTTTTTTGGTTGGAAATAACTCATTCTTGTTATGAGACATGCAAGTAGGATAAAATTTATGCAAAACTACCAATTTTCTGAAATGAATTTTGTCATGATTCTAACTCGACCAGGGTTCTGTGTATGATTCCACCATGCCCTAAATGGTATTTGGGGTCGTTTTTTGCATATTTTTAAGGTGTGAGAATGGGACACATTATGAGAATTATGCAGTATCATAATTATAATAACCGGTGCATTAGAGGAGCCTTTAATACAAAGAAAATTTGAGTCCTTTTTGTATCTGCATCGTATCATTAATTCACAGAGGAACACAATACAGATTTCTATCCATGGGTCCTCTTGCAGTATTTGGGGTACATTGTCCTTCAGCTTCCCTTCTGCGCTATTTTCTTTGTTCTCAATATGTTCATGGTGGTTTGTTAGCCCACAATTTTAGTTTGCAACTCTCTCATTGGTTGGAAGCCAATTTTATGGTCCGCATTGGCCCACAAGTTATGTTTGCAGGTCTTATTGGTCCATAAGCCAAGTTTGTGGACCTTATGTGCAGCAATCAGACATTGCAGGCGTCATTTGTTCAACAAGCTAAGTTTATAGATCTTGTCATGTCGTAATCAGACATTGAAGATTTCCTTGGTCCATCTTTGGTCATTTCAAATGCCCTTGTCAATAAAAAGATTCTGTGAACCCCATTAATTTGCAATCCAGTTTTGCTACCTGCAGTTGGCCCCTTTCTTCTACCCTTGCTTCTCTTATTACATCCTTCCAAGATACTTTTTGTTGTTCCAGAACCCTCTTTGCTTCCTTTTTCACAAAAACTTTCCTCTTTATCATTGTTATTATAATTCTCAGCAAACCAAAAGATGTATTTTATACACCATTCTATTTATTTCTGATATTTCATGATAAAAGACATACTAAGAAGCTATGGTTATTATTATTTTAACAAAATGGTTAATGACAATTTCCATTTCATGCTTTTCAAGCCCTCTACATCACGGTTGTTATTTATGTGGTGTTCATAATTGCAGGCTATTACTACATTGACAATGTTTTTTGGACCCTTGTAATTGTTATGTATGTAATATCTATAATGATAAGTGATTACAATGGCACATCCATATATTGTGATTTCATTTCACATTGATATACTCACTCCTATACTTCCCTAAATGTTATATCCGAGTGTTATGTCATAGTATAGCAATCTTTTCATACGATTTTCACTCATAACATAACCAAGATATTACATGCAGTCTTAAATCATGTGTCTCTGTAATTTGACTTGTTACAGGACAGTGGACGGAGTGGATGTTACAAAAGAAGGCGTGGTGTATTTCACAGAGCTCACATATAAGTATAGCCCAAAAGACATTTTGTTGGGGGTATTTGAATATCTCCCTCACGGTAGATTGCTTAAATATGATCCAATTACAAAGTCTGCTACCGTTCTGCTCACAGATCTCTACTTCCCCAATGCCGTAGCGCTATCCAAGAAAGAAGATTTTTTTATATATTGTGAAACTCTTATGTAAGTCAACTTCTATCTTTTTCAGAGGTTCTGTATGGTTTCCATGTTAAATTCCAAAAAGCCCATGACATGCCTATTTTTTTTCCCTCTGTAGCTTTCGATGTCGGAAATATTGGTTGGAAGGAGAAAAAGCAGGCAAAGTTGAAACATTCATCGAAAATCTTCCGGGATTTCCTGATAATGTTATACTCGACGATGATGGCACATATTGGATTGGTCTTATTGGGGTAATTTTTTTCTTTGATTTGGTTTGTTTTATTGAATTAATGTTTATACACAGTACTGTTAAACTCGGTCAACTTATAATTGAAGGTTCAATTGGGATTTTAACCCTTGGCATGATTTAGGCACAATTTCTATTGGAATCCGTCAGCGGATCATGGTTCCACCCAGAACTATGATTTGCCCATACTCTAAGTGGTTTGGGGTTTTCGGAGCCAACCCATTACTTTAGAAAAACCTGAAACTGACCTGACCCCAAAAAGCCTTGGAACCCACTGGATCGATCGTAATCATTAAAATCTCTTTCGCCAGATTCCGAGGGTTGGCCGGAAAGATGCATTTTGTCTGCTGGACAGAACGCCCTTCTGCGTATGTAAATTATTTTGTCACTTATTATTATAATGGTCTTTAATGGTGCGAAATGCTTCTTATTGACAGGAACGAAATATATTTTGGGATCTTGCAGCCAAATATACATCGTTGAGACATTTATTACTAAGGATCTCAAGTTTCATAAACTTGGATCCATTTCTCTTTCCAACAGCAGGCGTAGTAGGTGTGAGAGAAGATGGAGAAGCCATCGCTTACTATTCTGATCCGAAAAGATCATTTATTACCAGTGGGGTAAAGATGGGTGGTCGTCTATATTTTGTCAGCCTTCATGAGAAATCTATTGGTCGCTCACCGGCGAATTTCCCTGATCAATAATTATATTGATGCTTTTCAGGGGCCGTGGCTGGACTAATAACACAATTTAGTCAATAAAGAGTTTACGTTTTCGTTTCGTGGATGAGAATCGTGTTTAAATATATGGATTTTCATGGATGAGATTCGTGTTTAAATATGTGGAAGACAAAAATAGATAATTGAGTGTAATAGTAATAGTAATCATCTTTAGTTTTAAAGTCACTGTTAAGTTAGACATCAAATTGGGGTATGAGGCCCTCTTGTTTGTGAGATAAGGGATTTCCTCTGCTTAGCTATTTAATTGGTAAAGTCTACGAGGTATACATACCCAATGTATTCTATACATAAATGGATGAATGTGTGGAATATGTGGTGTGGTTTCATAGATACTCCTTTAAAATTTTAAAAGAAAAAATAAAACCATTTATTTTTTTTTATACGTGGCTTATGTCATAGGAGGTTGAGTATTTTTAGAATATTGGGGGCTCAACAACAAAGAGCATCATCAACAACAAAGAGCATCATATAGATTCATTAAGGGCATCACATATCACTTACAAGGAATTGAATTTGGGTGGGGAGGATTCCTCCCAACCACCCAAACTATATCTAATGGACAAAACAATTAGTCTTCTAATACAATTTAGTTAAATTTTTTTTAATTAAGTTAAAAAAAAAAAAATCTTAATTTAGTTTAAAATTTCATAATTAAATTAAAAAAAATAAAATATTATAATTTTGTATAAGATATTTAATAAAATTATTTTATTTAAAAATAATTTAATTTATTTATTCCAATTAAAGGTATCACATCTCACTTATAAAGAATTGAATTTAGAATTGAATTTGAGTATAATTTTGCATAAGATATTTAATAATATTATTTTATTTAAAAATAATTTAATTTATGTTTTAGTCACTTACAAAGATTGAATAAATTTGGGTATTAATTTATGTTTTAGTCACTTACAAAGATTGAATAAATTTGGGTATAATTTTAAGTAAGATATTTAATAATATTATTTTATTTAAAAATAATTTAATTTATTTTATCTAAAATGTAGTTAAAAGAAGGAATATTTATTTATTTATTTATTTGTTTTAAAAGTTTGGAAGTATGATAATGCTTTTCATTTAAAGACAATTTAGTTATTTAATTTATTTATTCAAAAATAGTGGATCTTTTGATTTGAGTGATTAAGTTTGTGTAATTCAAATGTTCAAGATTTTTATTTAAAGATAATTTAATTAATTTTTTATTTAAAAATAATTTAATTAATTAATTAATTAATTTTTTTTATTTAAAGATAATTTAATTAATTAATTTAATTTTTTTATTAAAAAATAATTTAATTAATTTTTTATTTAATTTTATTTAAAAATAATTTAGTTTATTTATTTGAAAATCTTTTAATTAAGTTAAATAAATAATAATATCTTATTTAAAGACAATTTTTATTAATTGAAAAATTGTTTAGAATTAGGTAATTAAATATGTAAGCATTAAATTTTAGAAGTGTGATAAGGTTTTTTATTTAAAGACAATTTTTATTTATTGAAAAATGGTTTAGAATTAAGTAATTAAATATGCAAGCATTGAATTTTGGAAGTGTGATAAGGTTTCTTATTTAAAGACAATTTTTATTTATTGAAAAATGGTTTAGAATTAGGTAATTAAGTATGTAAGGTGATTGAGTGCAATTTTTCATGATGATCAAGTGAATTGAGGACATGAATATTTATAGAAGGTTAATTTTATATCTTATTTTAAATATCTTTGTCTTATTTTTGATGAGTTTTTTTATTATTAAATCAACTTTTAATTCTATTTGGATTGAACAAGTTGATGGTTTATTAAAAGAATGTTTGTTGATGGATCCTTTTAGTTAGTACACATTTTTTTTTTTAATTTCTATTTTTAGAATCACTATATATATGTTTTGATGGCTAATTTGTATAGATTATGAGAATATGAATATATCCAAGGGTTTTAAGAGATAAGTATTAATGCTATTTAACATCTACAAAATGTATTTTTCTTCTTATAATGAAATTAAAATAAATAAATTAATACATTGGTGTCATTCATGTATTTCTTTGAGAAAGATGGAAGACATACATGGATGGCACCAACGTATTTGGCCACATGGAGGAGAAAAACTGGAAAAATTCTTTGAGCACCTTAATTGTTTCTTCGATGACATTAAGTTCAACATAGAATTAGAGGAGAATGGTAGCATTCCCTAATTGGATGTATTGATTACCAGAAAGTAGGATAGGTACTTGGACCACAAAGTCTTTAGGAAGAAAACCCATATTGAGAACTATCTTCATGTGAACTCTCACCACCAACCCACTTAGAGGATTGGGATTCTTAACATCTTGGCCATGAGGGCTATGAAAATCTCTAACGAAGAGTATCTTGAACGCGAAAAAGACCACCCAAGGTTTTTAAAAGCATAAGATATAAGAATAGAGACATCAAAAAAGCAATAAGAAGAACTATGGAAAGAACATATGGTGAATCCTGATCCCTCAACATTAAAAAATCCGATAAGAACGCTCACCTACTCTACATCAAGGGAGTTATAGACAAGATTGCAAGGGTTTTAAGAAGGAAGGAGGTTGCAATCTCTTTCAATCCTATGGAGACCATTAAGTAGAAAATGAGATTCTTTAAAGACATTATTGACCATCACCAGTGTAAAGGGGTCTACAAAATTGAGGGTTCATGCAGTAGTTGTTACATTAGAGAAATTGGACGTTCATTTCTCATGAGGATTAAAGAGCACGGGGTAGATATCAAGAAGGAGCATGCTTGTTCCTTAGGATTAGCTAAGCATTCTCTTACAACTATAAACACTATATATGCTTAAAGGACATCAAAATATTGACGAAGGAGGATCATTATTTTAAACAATACATTAGAGAAACTATGGAAATTATCAAGCACCCAAACAACCTTAATAGAGACGAAGAATTGGAGATTAGTGAAAAGGCTCCCCCTTATCAACAAAAAAAGAACTAGATAAGATTAGCTATGTTTTTTGGTTTGTTTTATTAATTTGTATTCTAGTCCATTTAGTAATTAACTTAGTTCATTCTACTTTAAGTTTTTGACATCAAATATTATTATTATTTGTTAGTAAGCTCTTTTTCATTAATAACAAAATGTATAGGATATCAAGGCCTGAGAGGGTGGCCTTAAAAAGTCACAATCCCAAAATTAATAACTAGAGAGCTAGTTGGCCTGCCCAGAGGAAACCAGGCCAACATATTAAACTATAATTAAAAAATCAATTGAAGAAGTCCCTTTGGCTAACTCGAGTCAAAGTATCTAGTCTAATATTATGAAAAACACTGAAATTACTATTAAATAGAGAGCTAGAAGTATCAAAACCCGTAATCATCTTCAAGCTGGTGGCGCGAGAGGACTAGTATGAAAGAAGCTATCTCCAAGAGACATCGAGGTGGCGTTAGAGAAGTAGAGGCAGGGTAGTCTTAGATCACTTGAAAATTGTGTCATTGCTTCTTGACTAACCAAGAAACCATGGTAAGCAAGAGCTTATTCTTTTTTTTCTAGAACTTCCATCTTGAGCCTAAGCTTTTGAAATTTTGGTTCTTTGGCCAACATTTCCTGAGCCACAAAAACCTTTGTATGCCAATATAGCTCCATAGTTTTGAATTTTTTTTTGTCCCTTGCAACACTTGAACCCAGATCAGGCACAAAAGGGGCGTCTTTCCTAACAACCACTTGGTTCTCATGATAGGCCCTGATGACCTTCACATCTTTCTCAATGGTTTGCATGAAATCCTGTGATTGAGGGTCTATGACAATAATGTATGCAAGAACAATGGCTTCGGTCTCTAAGGTGGCTTTGGTGGAGTGGGCCATGCCCCTTCCCACACTTGTTGCAGCACAGAGGCATGACGTGAACCCAAATGAGACCAACAAACCAATTGTTAAGCAACCAACATCAATATCACAACTCTGAATGAATACCTAGAGAACCAGACTGAGAACTTACCCATGCAAGTTTGATATAGAGATTTTCCTATCATAACTACCACAATCATATTAAAATTCGGGGTGTCATTGCCTAGGATGGTGAATGTGACCTCAATAATATATGAACCTCCCCCATGACCATCAACCGATGTCAAGGATGTCTCATTGTCGAAGGAAGTGGGAAGTACATGTTGTCTAGCTCGTGGGTTTGAGCCAGAGTTATGAGGCTAGGAGGTGGGTTTGTGCGGGAATGTGAACCTCCTGTTCGGTTGGCACATCACCCCCTCATCAATCATATCAAGCACCCCATTCGGGGATTAATTATTATATTAATATAATTAACCTTCTATATAAATTTGGTATTCTACTCTATAGTTTGTATATAACTTATGTTTTTTATGAGGAAATGTACTCATAGAAAATCCTTTGAATACTTCCCCATGATCCATGGATGGTAAGCAAGGTTAATTGTCGGCCTTGATTACAGGACCCTGCTCCACAAAAATCAAGAGAGTTGAACCCGTGACCAACAACAAACATGATAAACTCACTTGAGGCTCTAGACCAATTAAGCCAACCCTCGAGGTTTTGTATATAACTTATTTTACATTGTAGTTTGTATCATTGATTTAGGTTCTTAGTGTATTAAGTATTTTCTTATTTATTTTTATAATTATTAATATTTTTTTTGTAACTCAGTGTTTGTATTGAATCCCGAAAGAGTTACAGATGGCTATTGTTCCTAATCATTTGTGGCAGCAGTGCCCTTCTAGGAAACCACCGCTACCCTTAGGACCAAAAAATATTGTTGTTCCCGATCATACATGGTAGTGGTGTCCTTCCGGGAAACCACCGCTGCCAGTTGTTCAAAAAATAAAATTTGCCATGTTGATGCCATGCAGGCTAGATGCTAATAACCAGAAATATATAAAATAATAAAAAACTCCAGCCAACCTTCCATGGCTTCCTGTAGATGAAGAGCGACGTAAACATGGAACATAAGAAAATTAGAAACCTGGTTGAGCCTAGGCTCGGTGTAGACCTGTCGCACCTAAGACTTTCCCTTGTCGCGGTTCATCATTGCTTGCCAGAGGTCCTGGAGGAAGGCCATCTGCTTGTCAACTCGGCTCCAACGATCGACGTCTCTGTGCTACATATCAAGCGTAATTGCCTTGAGCTCCCTCAGGTCCCGTTTGATGTCGCTCAGGTCCCTTTGAAGGTCGCTCAAGGTGTCCATGTCCGTTGCACGTTCTTGGTGTCTGTCGACTGGTGAGAGCGGGGAGGTGGAGGGGGAGAGGGAAAGGATGTTTGGGGGGTGGCGTAAGGGGGAAGGAGAAGGTGGAGGACGTCGAGGAGGGGATGGGGGGGAAGGTGCATAGCCCAATGAGTTGCCAAAGAGGTCGAACCACTCGACCTTACAACTGTATGGGTTCGAGAGGGGAGAAATCTTAGTGGTGGTCTCATGGAGAGGTTGAGCAGGGATGGGCACCTTGACTGGGGCCAAGACGGGGAAGAGATCAGCTGCAGGAGGAAGAAAATGAGCGGCCGCATCGACATGAACCATGGCAGGGAGAAAAACGGCCTCAGGAGGATGGTCGTGAATGGGTGCATCTGCTGGAGGTCTGACTGGGAGAAGTTCGGCCTCAGGAGGATGGTCGGGGGTGGGCGGTTTCCTTCCCCTGGCCTCATACCAGGCGATGCCCCTTTTAGCCTTGCCTCTGAGGTGGGGCATGTCAAAATCCAGCTGCGGTCTTGGAAAGAGGACGCTGAGGCCCGAGCTTGCGAATTTGAGAGCCAAATGAAGATTGCACCAGAGGGGAGGCGAATAGTGAGAAGAATGCTTAGGAGCGGATAATGAAGTTTGCACTAGAGTGAGAGGGAAGCTTGTGAGAAGGGGTGGAAGTGTCCAAGGAAAAGATGCACGTAGCACCATGAAGTCGCACGGGTTCCAGAGCTTTCGACTCATGCGAGTGAAGGTTCGCGTTGGAGGATTGTAAGGTGGCGGAAACGTGATTATGTCCATGAGGCGACGGAGAGGGTGGGATGGGACTGGTTGGGAAACAGGTGGCCTCCCCGTGGCTTGGTCGCTTGCTGAGCTTAGAAGCACCCCATCCGGGGGCTTATCCTTGGTGTTTTCTATGTTTCTGCAAGCAATAACTATGGGATGGAAGGGATTAGACGTGGGGGAGCACGCGAAGACTCACTCCTCCAGCTTGACTCCAATATTTGCTAGCAGGTCGACAACTTGATTTTCCATTCTCCGAACATGGGAAGGGAAGATTACCCAATGTGGTTGGAGAGTGGATTTGATTATGAGAAGTCCAGTCATGAGTCTCCAACTTGGAGAAATTTTCTCCAGGTCCGCCCCATTAAGGAGGTGGGAGAGGAGATTGATGACAATTTGCGAGTCACCCTCGACTATGATAGGAAAAATCTCTTGTTCTGTGGCCGATTATAGACCACAAAGGAGACCCCATACTTCTGTAGCGTTGTTGGTGTTTTGCCCAAGATTTCCTGCAGTAATGTGGAGGATTTCCCCTTTGCTGTTGCGAATGACAACACCATAGCCTGCAGGTCCTGGATTCCCTCTAGAGGCCCCATCAAAATTTAGTTTGTGGCACCCTGTGGGTGGAGCTTCCCAATGGGTGGGGCAAAACTTACAACGGACAACGATGGAGATAGTGGGGTGGAGGTTGAGCTTCCAGGCATTGAGGATGAGACTTTCATTTGGGGGGCAGTTTAGATCTTGAGTCATCTAGGGATGCAAGGAGATTGTTTCGTTAAGATTGGAGTGTATTGTGGTCCAGACTTCTTGCCAGGTTCTGGTGACTGTTTGGAAGGTTCGTCTATTCCTTTATTTCTAAATTTTCCTGTTATCGCACAATTTGTAGCTAGGTCAAAAGGCTAGAAGATAGAGGCCAAACTGGCGTAACAAGAACCTACCCCACCCAATGTCACCACAATGGGGAGGTTCTTTCTCTTTAGGGAGGTTAGGCCTAGGGGAGACGTCCCCGGTAACCTGGGGTTTTGAAGAGGCTAAGGTATAAAGGTCGAAGTAAAATTCCCTCTTCACAGGTTACCACTAAGAGAAGATAGTTCGGCTAAACAACCAATAATGAAGTGTAGGCCCAAATGAGAACACTTGTCCGGAACAAAGAAACAATAAAACAATACATGCAGGCTATGATTCAATGGGTTAGTACTTCATATAACTATCTGATATCAATATATTAACAATTATGACAATAGATATTGACGAGATCAATGTTTATTAATATAGCAATGGAACAATATCAATTCATCAATAAATATCAAGATGATGTAGCAAACAATGTATCCAATCAATCCCTTACTCAATAAATGCTTCAAAACACCATCTAATTGCTTATAAAGAGAAAATGATGTGTCAAGATGGAATAACCAAGGATGACGTCAACCTTATTAGGGTTAATAGTTAGTCAGGGTTTCAAATTATAAGAGTTTTAAGAGTTTGTTTGACCACTATCACTTCAACGTTAGAGACCTAAGATCAATGCCTAAGGGTAAATGGAGTCAAATCAAGGGAGGACGCAAGGTAGAAGGGAAAGGCTAAGGACTAGAGGGAAGAGTTCTGAAGTGCTGCAATGGCAGGACCCCAGAAAAAAAACCCTAGGGGAAAGAGGCTCACTCTGGTGTTGCTTAAGCAAGGCCTCGTGCTCTTTCCTCCTTCCTTAGGTTTATCTTGGCAAAACAACTAGCATAACAGATAAATCAAGACATGAGAGTGAGGTGAGGGAAAGTGTTGCTAAGGCAAGGCCCTATCACCAAACCCTAGAAGTAGGACGGCCCTAGGTGTAGATAACCTAGGCCTAGGATGTATCCTCCTTCTTGAATTTTAAACAGTACAGCTAGCATAGGGGAAGAAGTAACACGAGTGTAGCAATGGCTAGGCTCTTCCTTCCTTCGTCAATGGCTGAGAATTTCTCTTTTAGGGGACATGAGACAACGACCTACTTGTGTGTTTGTCCCCTAGGGTTTTAAAATCAACAAAGTTTATAATAAATGCAAGAATATAAGACTACAACCATTCAATTACGAAGTTTTGCAGAAAAAACACTTATATATCATGATGAAATAGCATTGCAAACCCTAGTTGTAAACCTTCCTTCAAGAGAAATGAAAAAAATGCTAAGAAAAGCCTTCCTTCAACAAGTGCACCTCACTTAAAAAGAAGAAATACCCAAGTAGGGCGCAAAAATCAGATGTCACTAGGAGAGTGAGTTTTGTGTTATGTCAAAATGAGGATAAAACTCCTCAATATATACTGTATCAATGACCTTTAATTAATTTTAGGTCATAAAAATTAGCCAACAAGGATTTAAACCAAAATCATATTGTTTTTACATTAAAATGTCAAATTAAAACCCTAACTAAGTTGTAGTAAAGGTAAAAGCCCCTTCAAGGGAGGCGCTAGCCCCTTTTAAGGCAAATGAGGCATCCAGGAGCAAAACGTTGACCTCCCAGGGGCCTCTCCAACATGCCACACATGCCACTGCTACTTAGTCTACCTCCAAGAATGACCATGAAGTCATGGTAAGAATGGGGGCGCTCTGAGCCTTCCAAGGCCAATGTTCCACTGAAAAGGGGTCATTCCCCCTAGGTCGGGCTCTGCCAAAGTGCCTATGGTGAAATGTCCTCTTCTTCTCCGGTGAAAAACCTCGGTCAAACACTGTCCTGTCTCTGCCCCTCTAACGGGGTCTCAGCAACCATCTAATGGGCTCTTCAGCCCCATGGAGGTCCGAACTAATCATCTCCCCATGTGTACCGGTCCAAATGGTACATGTCCGTTGGGCATGGTCCTGCACATCAAAAACTACGCCCTCCATGGGCTCATTAGTCACAGGGATCATAGCAATGTTAATCACATTTCATCATTAATATTATCAAACATATGCACAAAAACCCTGATATATCATCCAATAGCTCAAAGACATTACAAAGACCTACAATACAAGGTTGAGAAAAATGACAAGATACCCTATTGGGCCAGTATCCACAAGGAAATGGAAGTTTCCAAGGGGTTTCATCCAAGCCATGTAAATGAGGTGGTGTGGATAAGGGATGTCTAGACATACGGGTAGAGTGAGAGCTAGGGATGCATGATGTTACCTGTGGGTGCCTTTGTAGAAGGCGAGCTATACCTGTAATGGATGCAATTTTTTCCAAGCCCTTTCTTGCCTTTATTCTTTTCTTTATTTTCTTGTTCTTCTTATTTTTCTTTTTACTCAAGGGCTAACCAGAGGACACTGCCTTGGCGTAGTGACTAGAGCTGACAGTGTTACCCACAAGTACTTTCACAGAGATGATAAGGCTGGCTCGTGATGAGACCCCCTTTCCCTTGGCCATGCAACCAAAGGTCACTGCCCTGGCGTGGTAACCAGATGGTGGCAATGTCATGCTGTTAGGTACCCATGAACATAATAGGCTGGCTCRTGATGATACCCCCTATCCTCTTGGCTAGGTCTTGTTTGTTATTTTCTTCGGGTCCCTCTTGTTTCTTGCTGAGAGGATTTTTATTGCCTTCTCAGGGATCCCTTGGTGAGGCATCTCAAGGTTTTATTTTTAGGCTTTTATCTTTTACCAGTTGCTTTTACCTTTTGGGCCTTTAGCCCCTTCTTCCCACGAGATAAGGTGCAACCCCACAAACAGATCATCCTAATGCCCAGACAAGGGGAATGGGACAGATGAGCGGGAGATAAGATGAAAAAGTGGTGGTATGATGGGAGCGGATGATGGCTCTTTAGAAATCCCTTCGGTGGAAAACCAAAACCCATGGGTACAGGCTTGCTAGGACACCCTGTCAATCCCCCCCAATCATGGTCAAGTGGGTTAATGTAAGATCCAAGCATTCGTCAGAGATAAAAGGAGTAAGATGCATATATCCAAAGGTTATAATGATCAAAAGTGACACATACCATGATACCTGGACCAATTACCTCATGGAGCAAGAGCCTTCTCCGATACAAGACCAGGCCAATGGTGATGGATGTTGTTGCTGCTGACAAGACGAATCTGACAAAAGAAGAAAAGGATGGGCCCTCTAGGGCCATGCTCAGGTCAATCCTGCTCTCGGTACTCCATGTCTAGGACTTGTGGGCCTCGAGACATGATCTCCTAGTTATCCCTAGAAATCGGGGATAACATCTAGCTCCAACTCGGGGACATGTGCTCACCGTAGAGCGCATGAGAACCTCAACATCTCTGGCATAACCTGCAGACCTGCTCAACTCGATAGGGGAATTAATAACAAAAACGGGGTGGTAATGCCACCCCAACACATGTAGATATATATATATAAACTGAAATAAAACAATCAATATGCAAATGTGAAAGCAAACTAACATGAAATGCAAATGGTATAATACACGAAGAATGCCTACTTACCTGTACTTACCTGTGAAGTCAGGTTACCCCATCCTGGTGGGGTTTGAGGAGGTGTACACTGATAGGCACTGTGTAGACATGTAATAAGAGTCATTAACTGAGTTTCTCCCAACCTTAAAAGGGCCAAGCCAAAAATCATTATTTCCTTTGATATTAGTAGGCTTCCCTTTATTGGCATCCCACATCCATACTATGTCTCCCTCCTTGTATTCTTTGACTTTGAATTTGGTCGTTCTTTGAACAACCTTGGTGTATTGTGTAGAAGGAGGTGGGTGGGAATCTGCTATAAAGATTTCCTGCTGTGAAGGACCGATCCGTATATCATCTTCTCTTATGGTGCTAGCTTCCCTGTCTTTATACCTGTCTATGAGTTGCAGGTATTTTTCTTTTGTGGACCTTTGTATCTGATCAAAATATTCCTTTGTTACAAAAGGCGTATCTTATGGAGAATATTTATGAGGATCCTTTCTGGTTTTGTCACGTGCTTTGTCATCTTTGATGGAATCACTGGGCTCTTGCACATGAGTTGTAGTCACAGGTACATTCCAGAGATGACCAACAGTTTCATCTTTCAATGGTCCATCCGATCCTTGGAAAAAGTTGTCAAATCTCTCTTTGATAGATGGTACCTTGATGACTTCTCTCAAAGGGATGGTTACAAACATCTTGGATAATGCCCCTTCAAGGTCAAAGTTCAGGTTAACCCTTTCAGTATTGGATGTTTTAGGAAATATTACATCCACAGGTGGGTTTTTTGTTTGGTCAGCGGGAGGTTGGTCCAACTTCTTTCTTCTATACACCTGTAACTCTTGTTTCTTTAGCTTTTCTGTTGATACCTGGTCTAGTTTGTTTATTACCACCATCCTAGATGACCCAACTGCTTCTTTCATGGCCTCTTGATGCTCTTCAGTCGTGATATTTATTTGAAGGCCTTCTATGAAGTGGTCTATATTGTTTACTTGTTGATGGCCACCACTACTGTAAGGACACTCATGTTCCTAATGTGCTTCACTGCATTGAAAACACCAAGGGTTTTCATCCACAACGACGGTGCTTGGAACTTCTATGTCTTTGAAAACATCTTCATTCCACTCAAAAAAATTACTTACTCTATGTACTGGATAGCCATGTTCATCCGAATCTTCAGAGATATTAGAGGCATCATCGGGATAATCACCCCAATATGTGTCTTTTTCTGTCAAGGGAAAAGTGGGGCAATCTTGAAACAAGTATGGATCCACTAAAAAGGGTGTTTGTTCATCCTTCTCAGAATGACTGGTTTGTAATAGTGTGGGAATCCCCTTAAAAGGTAATTGGTCATCCGAGTCTTTCCTTTTCAGAAAATATTTTTTCAACATTTCACGAATCCTTTTAACCCTTTGCAGGATACAGGACATACCAGTGCCTGGATCGGTTTCACTATGTACCCAGAACTCTTCAAACTTATCGGCTTCACTCATATCTTGGTTTTCTAACATCGATGTGTTCAAGACAAACAAGGAATCTTCAAAGTTAGGTTTTTTATGAGTGGCCATGCCCAAATCCTCAGATGATTCATGATGTCTTGAGACATTTAGAACATTGTTTGTGTTTGAGAAAGTTGTGTTCCATTTCCTTTTGGGAGGCATGAGCTTTATTTCAAGAATTTTTGGGAACTTAGGTCCAGCTTCGGTGACATCTTCGTTACTAGATTCCTTGGGGTCATTATTGTGCGAGAGATTGACTTGATGGATGTAGTCTTCGAACTCAAGGTTCTTCTCAATCTGGCAAGCAAAATCTTGTGCTTCTTCTAGAGTCGAGGGTGACCGATCTTTGAGAGTAAACTGCAAAACTCCTTCCAACGAGCTCAAGTAGTGTTGGAGGACAACTTCTTCTGAAAAACGGGGCCTGATCTTCTTGAGTAGAAGGTTGAACCTATCATTGAAATCCCTCATGCCCTCGCTAGAGGCTTTGCAAATATCAATGTATTGAGAGTAAAGGGAACCCATGCTTTCTTTTTCACACCAATCTTTCTTGAAGGCTTGTTCAAGATCTTCAGGAGTTTTGATGCTTCCTTTCGGGAGTTTGTTAATCCATCTTCTGGAACTTCCGGTGAGTGAGCTCACAAAGAGCCTTAAAAAGACATCGGGGTGGTCTTGTCCAGATTGGTGAAAGTGGAAAGCATCACAAAAGTCGGTCCAATGAGAGTTTCCAAAGGATCCATCTTCCCCTAAAAACTTAGGTATCCAGGAATCGAACTTCTTGGGTAGATCATGTAACCCCCTTTGGGTGTTAGGTAAGCTTAAAAGACCAAAGAGTTCTTTATGAGACCATTTGGGAGAACTTATAGGGGTGACAAGATTTGTGGAGTGTTGGAAAATGTTTAACAGGTAGCGTATGCTTGTCATTGATGGAAAGTACAACAGTGAAGATGGCATGAGTATAGGAAGAATGTAACAGATGGGCATCAAAAGTAGTTTGGGAAGATGCTGCAGAGCAAGCTCGATAAGATCAAAAGAGATAGTGCAGAGGATGGTTGGCATGCTTTATAAGCACTATGCGCTTTCCATTGATGGCAGGATCAAAGTGTGCATCAATGGAAAATCAGGAACAAAGTAAGCTCAGGAGGAATTAACGCAGAGTCGAATGCAGTGTGTAGGTGCGCACCAGGGATGAGGTTAACTCATGACTAAAACTCAAGGGAGATAGCGTACTTAGGATCACAGGCGGATCAAAGGTCGAGGCATTTGACACTTAGAAATTCTTCCAAGTAAGGAGGATGCGTAAGCTGGGAGGAGAAGCGTCAGTGATCGTTGGATCCCATCCCGAATTCCCGATGACCGTCAGATCTCAATGTAGACAAGAGGAGCGTGCAAATATGGAGGATAGACCTCGGGCGTTAGATCCAAGCGCAGGGTCTGACCACCATTAGATCGAGGAGAACCTGCACGCTCTTTAAAGTGCAAGGAGTAGAGAGCTCACAAAATCCCGAAAGAAGGAGGACCGACCATCCTCAGGCAGGACACGTGGACACATATCAACATTTCGCTGACTGGAGAGTCAAAGGAACAATGTTCCTTAACCTCTTGAAATCATGATATGCGAAATCGCGATTTAATCTCAGCCGTCAGATTAAGGTTGAATCTGGACCGTTGATTCCAGTCCATGTTGGAGTTTCGGGGATCGAGAGTTGGAGATGTCAAGTAATATCATCCACAGGAATCCCGATTTTGCGATATGCAAAATCGCGACTTAATCGCAGCCATTGAATCAATATCATATCTGGACCGTTGATCCAACTCCTTATCGGAGTTTCATGAATCGCGACATGGAGAGACAAGAAAAAAATGCAACAAGAATGCCGAAATCGCGATATGCGATATTGCGATTTAATCGCAGCCGTCAGATCAAGATGTGATCTGGATTGTCAATCCGACTCACGTAAGCAAACCATGTCATCTAGGAACATGTGGCACAACCAGGTAATGAAAAGTGTCATACTGATTCAACATTTCAAGCACATGTAAGTCACGAATCAGGGTGACACGTGGCAGGTATTCGACACGTGTGACGTCAATAGGTTTACACCACTTTGGAGTTTCAGAAATCGGGAGGTAGAGATATCAAGAAACTCTCAGCATCAGGAGTCCCAATATGATGAATTGTGAAATGCCGAAATCCCATCAATCATCCATCTCTGGGGGTTATGTGGACCGTTGATCCGACTCCCTTTCGGAGTTTCGTGGATCGGGAGTTGGAAGCATCAAGAAAATTCATCACAGGAATGTCGAAATCGTGATATGCGAAATCGCGAAATGATCTGAGCCATCAGATCAAGTGTTGATCAAGACCATTGATCCCATGTCATTTCGGGGTATCGGGGATCGCTACTTGGAGAGTCGAGATGTCTCATCTCCAGACTCACGAAATGCGAAATCACGAAAGCGCCTTATGCATAAGGCCGTGGTCACAGCCCTTGGTCACATCAGCGAGAGATGGAGGAAAGAGCTAGAGCAACCAAGCTCCGTTTCAGGGATCGCAACTGGGAATGTCAAGATGCATGGTCACACAAATGCCGAATTGCCGAATGCCGAAATGCCGAAATGAATGCAAAATCCCATGGAATCAATCCAACGATGCAGGTGAATTAGAACAAGATCGGAGGGCTATTGTAGCACGACACAGTGAAACTGCCAGAAACCATTGATGGTGTTTGCTAGAGAATTCGAAGAGACCTCTGTGTGATCGCCAAAGGAGATGAAGAGTCTCCAAGCTTCGTCCAATGAAGGAAGACTGTTCTTAGAAGGGATTGACAGATGGATGAGCGTTGAAGTCGGTAGCTGAAACAGAGAGGGTGAGATCGACTGTAACATAGAAGACGAAGAGTTTCAACTGCAAGAGAGAAAAAGGAATCTCGTCATAACACCTAGTGATTATAAACACATGGGTTGAACCACCAGAGAAGATGAAGAGTCACGATGATGATCAGACAGAGCACTCGAGTTGTGGAGGAATTTGGGACGGAGTGAGCATGCAGAAGCATTGCGAATATTGCATGCACAAAGACAACAAAGACTATAAGAAGGTGGAACAAAGAAGAGATTGGTTGTTGTCACTGTGGAGGAGAATTGAGGTGTGTGCAAGGGGGTAGAGTGCAGGAGCAAAAATGCACAGTTGAGGAATGGTGCATTGAAGGGATATGGCGCAGAGAGCATAAAAGGTAGAAGAACAGAAAGTGAAAGGCGGGTGCAAAAGACACTAATGCAGACAGGGCAAAGCAGTATAACAGAACATCGACAAGGTTGGTAAGCGATTGAATAACTTTATACCACTGTAATAAGTTTTAGTAACAAAGAATTTACATTTCAGGGAGGTTGGGAGGTGCTAGGGAGGACTGTTGTCCTCAGAGGTTCAAGTGGGTGCTTGAACACAGGGAGTTGTAGCTTCCATTTGGTTGCAACCAGAGAAACCAGGGTGGTAGGGTGGTGCAAGGGAGAACTATTGTTCTCTGTTATATAGGTTGGTTTCCTGTTTGATTGGAAGTTGGTGCTTCCTTCCAATAGGTGCTGGAAACACTCAGGGAGTTGGTTCTTCCTTCTAGTTGGTGCTAGAGAAACCAGGGAGTTGGTGCTTCCTTCTAGTGGGTGCTAGAGAAAACAGAGAGTTGGTGCTCTCAGCAAGTAGCAGCTTGCAAAACTGAGGTTGTAGCCTCATTATGA
>ML782664.1:517570-560699 GCA_009831015.1 Picea engelmannii
TTTGAGAAAGACAGTAAATAGCCTGATGAAGACTTTGCCCTACTGAAAGTGGAATTAGAAGAGGCAAGGAAAATCGAGGATATTCTGAAACATCAGATATCACAAAAGAGAGCAAGATCTGAAGCCCTGGAAGAAGAAGTAGTGAAAACTAGGAAAGAGATGGAGAAGTTTCAAGCCTTGTATCATCAGAATCTGTCAAGTATCAAAGCCTCAGAAGGATTAGCCACCATTTTGAATCAACAAAGGAATCCAAAGATGAAAACTGGTTTGGGTTATGAAGAGGGATCAAGTAGTGGTCAGCCAAGAAACAAAGAACCCATCAAGTTTGTCAAAGCTAGTGTCCATGTCAAATTGACAACCAATGACAACAACAAACCTGCAGAAACAAAGGAAGACAATCAACCACCCAGGACAAGTAAAGAAAAATGTGCCAGGACTGAATCTGTAGAACAAAGAAATAATGCACTCCCTGCTCAAAGACATCATCAACATGAAAGAAATCGATTTTCTCAAAGAACACAACCATTTTCCAGGTACAAAGATTTTTTCTATGGATATTGTTTCTACTGTTCTAACTTTGGTCACAAAGTTGTAAATTGTTCTTTAAGACTTAGACATGAGCAATTAATATTTCCAAGGAATAAATATCTTCCACAACAAAGAATGATACAACAAAGTAACAAACCATCACAGATTGCAAATTGCCAAATTAAGTCTAGAGACATGCAACTGAGGAGGTCAAGGATTAATAAACAGTCAATGAGCAGACAACGCTTCAACAATAACTTTGACCTATTGAACAATGAGATTGAATGCTATATCTGTCACAACTTTGGCCACAAAGATGCAAACTGCCATCTCAAGAATTACAAAGCAGATCCAAGGATAAAGTTCTTAGATAGAAAGACCAGCACATGCAAGAGGAAAGATAGTGAAAAATGTGGTCAAGCACTTTCAACTCAAAAACAAAAGGCCTCTGGGAATGTAGACAGTAGATGTTCCAAGCACGTGACTGGAGACAAGGATAAGATATTGTCCATAAGTAAAAGCAAAACAGGAAATGTGATCCTTGAAAATGATGAACCAGGCAAAATGAAGGATAGAGGGATGATGAGTTTGAGTAATGACAAAGGAGATGCCCATTACATTTTGCTTGTGGATGATTTGAAACATAATTTGCTCAGCACAAGTCAAAAATGTGACAGAGGCAGTGAAGATGTGTACACGTCCAAAGATTGTAAGGTAAATGTAAACTCGTGACAAGTGGTGAATAAAGGCATAAGGACAATTAATGATGTTGAAATTGAATCCTCCCCTGCAAGTAAAGAAGAAGATTCAGATACAATAAAAGCATGTTCAGTTAGCATTTGCCCCATGGATGAAGTAGGAGAAGAACCATATCATAAGCTGGAAGCAAAAGTCTTGAAGGTTGATAAGGAAAACACCCAAAGAAAGTTCTTAAACAACTCCATGACCCTGGATAAGATCTTGGATAGCCAGAGATCACCAAATGACAAATCTGGTATTGGATACAACAAGGAAGAAATCAGTGCTCCTAAGAAACCTGATACAGGTCCTCTGTCTGTGAAAAAGAAAAGTAGGTATGAGAGTGGTTGTAGCATCTTTTTCTTGTGATTGAATATGGTTATAAAAGCCTTGGATGGTATGCATCATGAAAGAAAAATGAAAATTGCAGTGATAGAGATCGATGAGAATCAATAAGGAGATCCAAGGGTTGTTTGAAAAGTACGAGCTACAAATACGCAGTATGTCAATAGGACAACAACTCTTCAACAACAACATTTTGTTTTAAAAAATGATTCACATGACATCCTGTAGAGATAACAAGAGGAAATACCTTGTTAGGGAAAGCTAACCTTTTATAAACAAAGGAGGAAAATATAGTCAGAAGCAGAGAGATAACAGTGACAGGGGGAGTCATATACTCATGAGAAGAAAAGGTTGATAAAGGAGTCCTAGTAAGAGAGGTGAGATTTTTTTGAGTTTTCCAAAGAGGATATAGCGGAAGCTGAAGATGAACAGGTCCAAGAATCAGAAAGAGAAGACTCTGGTTTAGATACAAATATTCCGTAGGCCTCAAATGAGAGAGTCCATCCCGTCAGGGGGAGTTTGCATTGGTTTAATATCTGATACCTCCTAAAAATACTGCAACGGCTCAGGGGGAGCATATTCTCTTTGACATTGATGTCAATGGGAGAGAAAATAATTTGGGTGCCTTTGTTGCCATCAATTCCAAAGGGGGAGATTGTTGGAAAATGTTTAACAGGTAGCGTATGCTTGTCATTGATGGCAAGTACAACAGTGAAGATGGCATGAGTATTTGAAGAATGTAACAGACGGACATCAGAAGTAGTTTGGGAAGACGCTGCAGAGCAAGCTCGATAAGATCATAAGAGATAGTGCAGAGGATGGTTGGCATGCTTTATAAGCACTATGCGCTTGTCATTGATGGAAGGATCAGAGTGTGCATCAATGGAAAAACAGGAACAAAGTAAGCTCAGGAGGAATTAGCGCAGAGTCGAATGCAGTGCGTAGGTGCGCACCAGGGATGAGGTTAACTCATGACTAAAACTCAAGGGAGATAGCGTACTTAGGATCACAGGCAAATCAAAGGTCGAGGCCTTTGACACTTAGAAATTCTTCCAAGTAAGGAGGATGCGTAAGCTGGGAGGAGAAGCGTCAGTGATCGTTGGATCCCATCCCGAATTCTCGATGACCGTCAGATCTCAATGTAGACAAGAGGAGCGCGCAGATATGGAGGATAGACCTCGGGTGTTAGATCCAAGCACAGGGTCTGACCACCGTTAGATCGAGGAGAACCTGCACGCTCTTTAAAGTGCAAGGAGTAGAGAGTTCACAAAATCTCGAAAGAAGGAGGACCGACCATCTTCAGGCAGGAAACGTGGACACAGATCAACATTTCGCTGACTGGAGAGTCAAAGGAACGATGTTCCCTAACCTCTCGAAATTGCGATATGCGAAATCATGATTTAATCTCAGCCGTTAGATTAAGGTTGAATCTGGACCGTTGATTCCAGTCCATGTCGGAGTTTCGGCGATCGAGAGTTGGAGATGTCAAGTAATATCATCCACAGGAATCCCGATTTTGCGATATGAAAAATCGCGACTTAATCGCAGCCGTTGAATCAAGATCAGATCTGGACCATTGATCCAACTCCATATCGAAGTTTTGCGAATCGCGACATGGAGAGACAAGAAAACAATGCAACAAGAATGCCGAAATCGCGATATGTGATATTGCGATTTAATCGCAGCCATCAGATCAAGATGTGATCTGGACCGTTGATCCGACTCACGTCAGCAAACCACGTCATCTAGGAACACGTGTCACAACCAGGTAATGACAAGTGTCAGACTGATTCAACATTTCAAGCACATGTAAGTCACGAATCAGGGTGACACGTGGCAGGTATTCGACACGTGTGACATCAGCAGGTTTACACCACTTTGGAGTTTCGAAAATTGGGAGGTAGAGATGTCAAGAAACTCTCAGCATCAGGAGTTCCGAAATGCCAAATTGCGAAACGCCGAAATCCCGTCAACCGTCCATCTCTAGGGGTTATGTGGACCATTGATCCAACTCCCTTTCAGAGTTTCATGGATCGAGAGTTGGAAGCTTCAAGAACATTCATCACAGGAATGTTGAAATCGCGATATCCGAAATAGTGAAATGATCTGAGCTGTCAGATCAAGTGTTGATCAGGACTGTTGATCCCACGCCATTTCGGGGTATCGGGGATCACTACTTGGAGAGTCGAGATGTCTCATCTCCAGACTCACAAAATGCGAAATCGAAAAAGCGCCTTATGCATAAGGCTGTGGTCACAGCCCTTAGTCACATCAGCGAGAGATGGAGGAAAGAGCTAGAGAAACCAAGCTCCGTTTCGGGGATCGTGACTGGGAATGTCAAGATGCATGGTCACACAAATGCCGAATTTCCGAATGCTGAAATGCCAAAATGAATGCAAAATCCCATGGAATAAATCCAACGATGCAGGTGAATTAGAACAAGATCGGAGGGCTATTGTAGCACGACATAGTGAAACTACCAGAAACCATAGATGGCGTCTGCCAGAGAATTCGAAGAGACCTCTGTGTGATCGCCAGAGGAGATGAAGAGTCTCCAAGCTTTGTCCAATGAAGGAAGACTATTCTTAGAAGGGATTGACAGATGGATGAGCATTGGAGCCGGTAGCTGAAACAGAGAGGGTGAGATCGATTGTAATAGAGAAGACGAAGAGTCTCAACTGCAAGAGGGAAAAAGGAATCTCGGCATAACACCTAGTCATTATAGACACATGGGTTGAACCACCAGAGAAGATGAAGAGTCACGATGATGATCAGATAGAGCACTCGAGTTGTGGAGGAATTTGGGATGGAGTGAGCATGTAGAAGCATTGCGAATATTGCATGCACAAAGACAACAGCGACTATAAGAAGGTGAAACAAAGAAGAGATTGGTTGTTGTCACTGTGGAGGAGAATTGAGGTGTGTGCAAGGAGGTAGAGCGCAGGAGAATAAATGCACAGTTGAGGAATGGTGCATTGAATGGATATGGCGCAGAGAGCATAAAAGGAAGAAGAACAGAAAGTGAAAGGCGGGTGCAGAAGACACTAATGCAGACAGGGCAGAGCAGTGTAACACAACAACGACAAGGCTGGTAAGCGATTGAATAAATTTATACCACTGTAATAAGTTTTAGTAACAAGGAATTTACATTTCAGGGAGGTTGGGAGGTGCTAGGGAGGACTGTTGTCCTTAGAGGTTCAAGTGGGTGCTTGAACACAGGGAGTTGTAGCTTCCATCTGGTTGCATCCAGAGAAACCAGGGTGGCAGGGTGGTGCAAGGGAGAACTATTGTTCTCTGTTATACATGTTGGTTGCCTGTTTGATTGGAAGTTTGTGCTTCCATCCAGTAGGTGTTGGAAACACTCAAGGAGTTGGTGCTAGAGAAACCAGGGAGTTGGTGCTTCCTTTTAGTGGGTGCTAGAGAAAACAAAGAGTTGGTGCTCTCAACAAGTAGCAGCTTGCAAAACTGAGGTTGTAGCCTCATTATGAGTTGGTGCTCATATGTATGATAATGTAAAGAATGTAACTATTACTTATCATATAAAGAAAAAAGAGGTTTTTACCCTGTATGGGTTTCCTCGGGAAATAATTGTCTCTGTGTTTCTCATATATGTGACTGATGCTGAATGTGCCATTGTTTATTTCCCTGCATTATTGTGATCATCATTTAGTGTTTCTGTAAAGAGTTTAAAAGAAACATAATTGTTTAAGCACGATAACAACTGATTCACCCCCCCCTCTCAGTTGCTCAACAGTGGAGGTCATAGTAGTAGATGAAAGTATATACTGATGCCCACTACGGGTCGTCATTATCTATTTGTGGATTCGCCAGATGATTTGCTTGAAATCATCAAAGAAAAGGGAAAACACCCTAGTGGAGTCGCTAGGTAAGCTTGTAAGAAAATAATCTCTGAGGCAAGGCTTACCAAAAATATTTGTCATTTGAGGAGAAATGACTCAGTTTCGTTCCCGACAACGGTGCCAAGATGTTCTCGCACAGTTTGTAGCTAGGTCAAAAGGTTAGAATATAGAGTCCAAACTGGTGTAACAGGAACCTACCCCACCCAATGTAACCACAATGGGGAGGTTCTTTCTCTTTAGGGAGGTTAGGCCCAGGGGAGACGTCCTCGGTAACCTGGGGTTTTGAAGAGGCTAAGGTATAAAGGTCGAAGTAAAATTCCCTCTTGACAGGTTACCACCAAGAGCAGATAGTCCGGCTAAACATCCAATAATGAAGTGTAGGCCCAAATGAGAACACCTGCCCGGAATAAAGCAACAACAAAACAATACATGAAGACTATGATTCAATGGGTTAGTACTTCATATAACTATCTGATATCAATATATTAGCAATTATGACAATAGATATTGACGAGATCAATGTTTATTAATATAGCAATGGAACAATATCAACTCATCAATAAATATCAAGATGATGTAGCAAAAAATGTATCCAATCAATCCCTTACTCAATAAATGCTTCAAAACACCATCTAATTGCTTATAAAGAGAAAATGCTGTGTCAAGATGGAATAACCAAGGATGACTTCAGCCTTATTAGGGTTAGTAGTTAGTTAGGGTTTCAAATTATAAGAGTTTTAAGAGTTTGTTTGACCACTATCACTTCAACGTTAGAGACCTAAGATGAGTGCCTAAGGGTAAATGGAGTCAAATCAAGGGAGGACGTAAGGTAGAAGGGAAAGGCTAAGGACTAGAGGGAAGAGTTCTGAAGTGATGCAATGGCCGGGCCCTAGAAACAAAACCCTAGGGGAAAGAGGCTCACTCCGGTGTTGCTTAAGCAAGGCCTCGTGCTCTTTCCTCCTTCCTTAGGTTTATCTTGGCAAAACAACTAGCATAACAGATAAATCAAGACACGAGAGTGACGTGAGGTAGAGTGTTTCTAAGGCAAGGCCCTATCACCAAAACCTAGAAGTAGGACGGCCCTAGGTGTAGATAACCTAGGCCTAGGATGTCTCCTCCTTCTTGACTTTTAAATAGTATGGCTAGCACAGGGGAAGAAGTTACAAGAGTGTAGCAATGGCTAGGCTCTTCCTTGCTTCTTCAATGGTTGAGAATTTCTCTTTTAGGGGACATGAGACAACGACCTACCTGTGTGTTTGTCCCTTAGGGATTTAAAATCAACAAAGTTTATAATAAATGCAAGAATATAAGACTACAACCATTCAATTAAGAAGTTTTGTAGAAAAAACACTTACATATCATGATGAAATAACACTGCAAACCCTAGTTGTAAACCTTCCTTCAAGAGAAATGGAAAAAATGCCAAGAAAAGCCTTCCTTCAACAAGTGTGCTCACTTAAAAAGAAGAAATACCCAAGTAGGGGAAAAAAATCAGATCTCACTAGGAGAGTGAGTTTTGTGTTATGTCAAAATGAGTATAAAACTCCTCAATATATACTGTATCAATGACCTTTAATTAATTTTAGGTCATAAAAATTAGCCGACAAGGCTTTAACCAAAATCATACTGTTTTTCCATTAAAATGTCAAATTAAAACCCTAACTGAGCTGTAATAAAGGTAAAATCCCCTTCAAGGGAGGCTCTAGCCCCTTTTAGGGCAGATGAGGCATCCAGGAGCAAAACGTTGATCCCCCAGGGGCCTCTCCAACATGCCACACGTTCCACTGCTGCCCAGTCTGCCTCCAAGAATGACCATGACGTCATGGTAAGAATGGGGGTGATTTGAGCCTTCTAAGGACAACGTTCCACTAAAAAGGGGTCATTCCCCCTAGGCCGAGCTATGCCAATGTGCCTCTGGTGAAACACCCTCTTCTTCTCCAGTGAAAAACCTCGGTCAAACACTGTCCTATCTCTGCCCCTCTGATGGGGTCTCAAAAACCATCTGATGGGTTGTTCATCCCCATGGAGGTCCGAACTAATCATCTCCCCATGTGTACCAGTCCAAATGGTACCTGTCCGTCGGGCATGGTCCTGTACATAAAAAACTACGCCCTCCATGGGCTCATTAGTCACAGGGATCATAGCAATGTTAATCACATTTCATCATTAATATTATCAAACATATGCACAAAAACCCTGATTTATCATCCAATAGCTCAAAGACATTACAAAGACCTACAATACAAGGTTGAGAAAAAGGACAAGATACCTTATTGGGCTAGTATCCACAAGGAAAGGAAAGTTTCCAAGGGATTTCATCCAAGCCATGTAAATGAGGTGGTGTGGATAAGGGATGTCCAGACATATGGGTAGAGTGAGAGCCAGGGATGCATGATATTACCTGTGGGTGCCTTTGTAGAAGGCGAGCTGTACCTGTCATGGATGCAATTTTTTCCAAGCCCTTTCTTGCCTTTATTCTTTTCTTTATTTGCTTTTTCTTCTTCTTTTTATTTTTAATCAAGGGCTAACCAAAGGACACTACCTTGGCGTGGTGACTAGAGTTGACAGTGTTACCCACAAGTACTTTCACAGAGATGATAAGGCTGGCTCATGATGAGACCCCCTTTCCCTTGGCCATGCAACCAAAGGTCACTGCCCTGGCGTGGTAGCCAGATGGTGGCAATGTCATGCTGTTAGGTACCCATGAACATAATAGGCTGGCTCATGATGAGAACCCCTATCCTCTTGGCTAGGTCTTGTTTGTTATTTTCTTCAGGTTCCTCTTGTTTCTTGTTGAGAGGCTTTTTATTGCCTTCTCAGGGATCCCTGGGCGAGGCATCATGAGGTTTTATTTTTAGGCTCTTATCTTTTACCAACTGCTTTTACCTTCTGGGCCTTTAGCCCCTTCTTCCCACAAGATAAGGTGCAAACCCAAAAACATATCATCCTAATTCCCGGACAAGGGGAATGGGACATATGAGCATGAGATAAGATGAAAAAGTGGTGGTATGATGGGAGCAGACGATGGCTCTTCAGAAATCCCCCTAGTGGCAAACCAAAACCCATGGATACAGGCTTGCTAGGACACCCTCTCAATCCCCCCATTCATGGTCAAGTGGTTTAATCTAAGATCCAAGCAGTCGTCAAAGATAAAAGGAGTAAGATGCATATATCCAAAGGTTATAATGATCAAAAGTGACACATACCATGATACCTGGACCAATTACCTCATTGAGCAAGAGCCTTCTCCAATACAAGACCAGGTCGATGGTGATGGATGCTGATACTACTGACAAGACGAATCTGACGAAAGAAGAAAATGATGGGTCCTCTAGGGCCATGCCCAGGTCAATCCTGCTCTCGATACTCCATGTCTAGGATCTGTGGGCCTCGAGACATGATCTCCTAGTTATCCCTAGAAATCTTGGATAACATTTTCAAATAATGAATCCCCGTAACAACTGCTAGATTTTATTGAGGATTGGGGAATGAAAAACCGTGCTTCGCCAACCTGCTATTGTTTCCCAGAGTCCCATACGATTCCTGTCCATGATTCTCATTAGGAAAGCGCTGTGGTCCCATATTCTCGAACTGTAGGTGCACAAGTTTAGGAGATGATTTTGAGTTTCCTCCTCTAAACCACATAACTGGAATTTGGATGGGCCGATGTAGCCCCTTTTCCTTAGGTTGTCCCAGGTGAGAATGCTATTGTGCACAACAAGCCAGAGGAAGGTGTTGATTTTCGGACAGGATTTTGTTTTCCAGATTTTTCTCCAAACCCCTTTCCGTTGTAAGGAGTTGTGACCTTCTCTTAGGTGGTACACTTCTCGGATGTTGAAGGTGCTTGTTGTGGAGTGTCCCCATCTGAGGATGTCATCTCCTTGTTGACTTATAATTTTCCACGAGTCAAGGTGAGCTTGCAGAGGTTGGAGATTGAGATTAGTGGGGATGTTCAAGTCCTCGTGTGATTTCTTCCATATGTGCCAAATTTCCCTTGGGCCATCTGGGATCCAATAATCCTTCACCTTGATGAATCCTACTTAGTTGTGAAGGGGATGAAGGCGCTGAGATTCAGATTAGTATTTAGGGATGGGAGTTGTTTCCAAGAATCACTCCGAAAGAGCACTGAAGACCCTCTTTGCAATTCCCAGAATGAATGGTTTGTGATAAGACCCTGATTATTCCTGGCCGCATTCCAGATGAGCGAGCCCGGATTTTGACCACTCCACCCGATGAGCTCTTTTTCTGGGACTGTGGGAGTGTATTGTTTCCTCCAAAGACGTGCCCAAAGGTATTGGGGTCTCTTTAGCCATCACCACCAAATTTTTTCACTGAGGACTTTGTTGAGTATGGCTGGGTCTTTGAGACCAAGGCCCCCTAGGTTCTTTGGTTTGCAGACTTTTTGCCAGCTTACCAAGGTGAATTTGCACCCCTCTTTGGTGCCCTTCCAGAGAAATCTTCTTTTTATGTTTCTTAAGGTGCTGAGTATAAAATTTGGGGCCGCCAAGGCTAAAAAAGCATAGACAGGGAGGGCTTGTAGTACTGATTTGAGAAGGATGAGGCGCCTAGGCAGATTGAGGGATCAAAAGGTCCAAGAGGAGATTTTCTTGTGGAAGTTGGACAATAGGGAGTCCTAGGAAGAATTTCTTAGTGGGTTATCAATGAGGGGGATACCTAGATAAACAGAGGGGAGAGTACTGCAGGTAAATCCTAGGATTTGGGTTAGGTGGTTTTGGATCTCAATTGGTGTGTTGAAGAAGAAAACTTGGGATTTGGTCATGTTCACCTCCATGCCCAAGGCCTCACAAAAGAGGTCAATAATGGATTTGAAGCGTAGGGATTCTCTGGCGGTAGATAGTCCCATGAAAAGAATGTTGCCCACAAATTGACTGTGGGAGATAGGGGGGGAGATGCCATGGGGGGTGAGGCCAGAGAGGGAATTATCAATGATGGTTGCCTTGATAGTACAACTCAGTCCTTCTGCCATAAGGATGAAAAGGAAGGGCAAGAGCGGGTCCCCTTGCCTTATGCCCCATGAGGGGGAGAATGGTTTCGAGGGAACACCATTGATAAGAATGGAGAACAGGGCTGAAGAAGTAAGATTGACAATCCAGGAGACCCAAATAGGATCAAAACCAAAGGTGAGGAGGTTTGATCTCAAATAGCTCCAACTTAACTTATCAAAGGCTTTAGAAAGATTCAGTTATAGGAGCATACATTGAGTTTTTGTTGAGTGTAGTGAGTGAATGATTTTGTGGGCCAGGATGACACTGTCTAGGATTTGTCCGCCTTCCAAATAACTAGACTGTTTCAAAGAGATAAGGAACGATAGAATAGGTTTGAGGCACATTGCAATGATTTTCGTTAGGAGTTTATAGATGATATTGCAAAGGGCGATATGCCGGAAGTGCGAGGGGGAGGTACTGTTGTTTTGTTTGGGTGTGAGGGTGAGAAAGTTCGAATTGAGGGCTTGAAGAACCTACTTGGATCTTCTGGAGTCCTCGATGATTTCCTAAACGTCTTCCCAGATGATGTTCCAATAGTAGTGAAAGAAATCCGAGGTGAACCCATTCGGTCCAGGAGATTTTCCCAATGGGGTATCCTTAAGAGACTGGTCGACCTCCTTCTGAGTGATTGGTCTCATGAGTGCCTTGTTTTTCTCTTTGGCGACCTCCTTGGGGATGTTCTTAAGAATTGACTCGATAGCCGGTGATCGATCGATTAGGGGTTCTGCTAGAAGATTTTTGTAGTAGGAGAGTAGTTCCTTTTCTATGTATACGTGTTGTTGAATTTTTGTCCCCTGTTCCGAGATGAGGTGAGTGATGCGATTAGTTTGCCAACGCTGAACCATGGATCTGTTGAAGAATTTGGTGTCCCCCCCCCTCTTTTAACCATTGGATGTGGGATTTCTGTCTCCAAAGTATATCTTCCAGCGCCCTTCTTTCTACGATCTAGTTTCTTAGTATAGTTTCCTTATCCTTTAGGGAGTCTGTCAATCCTTGAGAATGAATGTGCTATTGGAGAGTTTGCATTTGCTGATTAAGACTTACCTGTGCTTGCAGGATGTTGCCAAAGGTGGACTTGTTTCAAGATTTTAGTTGGAGCTTGAGGTTTTTGAGCCTCTGTTGAAAACTATACATTGGGGTCCTTGTTTGTGTGGCCGCCTCTTCCCACCATTATTGAATGTTTGTTTGGAAGTCTGGGTGTGTCAACCAGATTTTTTCAAAGCAGAAGGGTTTTCTGCCTAGGGTACCACTGATGTTAAGGGTTAATAGTATCGACCAATGGTCTGACCCTGGGGTGTCGATGACTGTGGCATTCCAAGCAAGGCCATCCATCATTATGGCTTCTGAAAGAAGGAAGCAGTCTAATATGCTGGAAAAATGCTGAGTCCTTGAGCGTCTGTTGGACCATGTGAAGGGCCCATTGTTCGTACCAACATCAATGAGATTCAGTATGCCAATGGTACAGTTGAAAAGCTCACTGTCATTTCCCAAGGTGCAGGTGCCTCCCTTTTTTCCCTCCAGACTCATGATCATGTTAAAGTCTCCTATGAGGATCCAACGTTGGGATCCAATATGGTTGGCTATCCAGTTCAGGTGGCGAAGGAAGGCTTCCTTGTCACCTAGTCGAGGAGGTCCATAGACGTTTGTGATGTAGCCCTGTTTGTTTGAGCCAATGAGGCAAAAGGAGGTTGTGATGGTCCATTTAGAGGTGAAGAACCCATCCAATAAAACTGTGTTTGGATTCCAGAGCATCGCTAAGCCACCCATTGCCCCTCTGGCATCCACTCCCACGTGTTGGGCTTGCTTCCAACATTTTTGAAGAGTGGATGAAGGTTCCTCTCCTGTGCACTTTGTTTCCTGTAGGATAAGTATGTATGGTTGTTCCTTCTTGATTCTCTCTTTGAGCAAACCTTGTTTTCTTTTGGCGTTAAGACCCTTTCTATTCCGGGATAATATCTTCATGAGGACAATGGGGGTTGGAAGGGAGGGAAACTATCTGAGATCAGATGTATTTGAATTGAGTTGACGAGAAAGTTACTGACATCTTGAATGAGTTGGTGTTTTGGTTTTTGGCCTCTCTTTTTCTCTTGTTTTGTGGTTTTGCATTGTTCCTTTGAGGTGCCTTTTTGGATTCCTATATTCGAGATGGCTCGGGCTGATCCCCCTGCCGAGGAGTTGAGGAAGACTTTTTGTACTTTGCGCAGTTGATCTGGTGGTATGGTGTACAATTGGTGCTTGCGGTAGGCTTGTTCCAAATGTGCCATATCTATACCTGCTAGCTCCTGATCCTCCAGGTCCAAATCTGGATCTCCTATATCCAATCCTAGATTTGTAGGGAGAGAGGTCTCTATGACAACAAACTACAAAGGGGCTGAGGCAGGGGGGTCAGGAATGGCGGGATTTTGGCCGGTCGCAAGGGGGTGTCAGAGGATTAGTAGAAGAGGAGGGGGTATCCGACGTTGTTTGAAGGGCTTTGAAGGAATTTTTGGTCGAGGGTCCAGGGGGGGCTGAGGTGGGGATTTGTTAGCTGGGTGTCTTCTTCGACCTGTGACTTGGATGAAACCATCCTTGGATTTGTTAGTATCTTCCGGAGGAGGTACACATGCGAGCATAAGCAGTGTACCTTCACTCTTTTGTCGCCTCCGAGGCTTTGACGTAGATTCCGATGGCGTTGCCAATTCCTGCCAGGATCTATTCAAGCCAGAATTCATTTGGGAGTGAATATATTCACAGCCATACCAGAGCGTGGGTGAAATCTTCCTTTTTCGGGCTGAATCTCTTCGTCCAGAAGCAGAGAAAGAGGCTTGCCGAGTTGTAGAAGTACGACCCTCCTTCGAATATTTAATTTCTGTCCTCCAGGTTGTGCAATATTATTGTAAATAAGCCTTTTGATCCAAGTTGGAGGTCATAGTGACCCTTAGGCTTTCACCAGTGATGAATCCATTTGACAAGGTCTTTTTCCGAAGGCCATAGCCCCAGAAATTTCCCTATCAGGGTGAAATCCCTCATATACTGTTTCTGATCTTCTATTCTCAGAGAGATGATGATATATTTGGGGGCAATCGGGGCTTGCGGAATGAATTTTACGGGTTCCCAGGTGCGAGTAGTTTTTGGGTCACTGGTTTCTGGATCGATTTCCATCGGCTTCTCCTTCGACATTTTTTCCTCCCAGATTATCTGCCGCATTCCTTCTGAGAGTTTGAAGGTTGGCTGCTTGAAGTGGTTGGGGGCATGCTCCTTGGTCGTAACGATGCTATAGGAGGGGGCCGAGTGCCCACCTCCCTCAGTCTCCATGTGCACAACAGTAGCAGAGCAAGCGACTGGGTTCGAGGCTGAAACCCTAGCGACTTAGTATCGTCTCATTGTCTTATAATTATTAATATTATTATTAATGATTTTATTATTATATTATTTCCCCTTTAAATTCTATTCATATTTTGTTTTATAGTTATTAATATGAATTATTATTAATAATATTCATGATTTTTAAGTACTATTTAATAATGTTGATAATTATTAATATTAATGATTTTATTAAACACCATTCATATATGGTCGCACTAGTTTTTCATTGTTTTATTATATATACATGTGAATGGTTGTTATCTTCCCCACCCATATTCAATACCTTGTAAGTGACATGTGATTCCCTTAATGGGTCTATAAGATACTCTTGTTGTTGAGTATGTTGCTCCTGTTGTTGACCAATCAATATCCCACGGATATCCAGGGTTTTTCGTAGAGGTAAACCACATGTTATATGATGATGATTAACATCCACTAAGACCGAATTGGTCTATTGAACCTTAAGAGGGTAAGTGATTACTTGTGATTTTTTATAAAAAAATTTTGTGCTCGAAAAGCATTAAGAGAAGCTTTCCAAGGTCACCATACTTTTGTTGAGTTAAGAGGTTAGAAAGGTTGGTAGTGTGACAAATATTTTGAAAATGAGATCTAATATGTGTATAGGATGGACAATCTAAGAAAAAGTGCTTTGCATATTCAACCTTCTTAGTGTCACAAAGGTGACACACTCTTTCATCCCATGGCATTTTAGGAATTGACCAACGCCCAGTTTCACTATGGAGCTTGTGAGAATTTGTTCTTATCTTAGCAATGTTTATTTTTTTCTTTACACTTGGAAAAACATATAGATAATTTTGATCTTCTAGATTTGGGTTGATTACATCCTTATAGTACCTTAATTTTCTTTTTTCGTATAACTCTTTATCACACCACATTTTCTCCTTAAATTTTGATTTGACGTTTTTTTCAATAGTATCTATATTTTACAAAATGGTGTCTTCCATGATTCCCCAATAGTTTAGCCAAGACCGGTCATCTTTATGCCATCATCGTTTGAGTCGATGGTGGTTATGACTCGATTTTGAAGCAATTTTAGGAAACCTCTTGTCTTCCATGTTATTTAACATGTTCTTATACATTAGGTATCTAGTCATAGCCATGCTCTCAATGGGGGAGAGGATTGTTTCTAAGAGGAGGATGGGATAGGGTGTATTTTCTTTAATTTTGAGATTATATGTTACAAAATTCTTTTGTATTTTCTCTTTCTCCAGGATTCACAAGAGATACTACAGCCCTAGACTTCACATCCATAAAGAATAAAAAGTGTAACAAGAGTCTCAAAGAGGAGTTTATTCTTATCCCAACTCCAAAGATCAACTAATTTACAATTGTTTTCAAGCCCATAATAAGCTTTCCATCCCCCAATAATCCTTTTCTCAATGATATGATTCCAATTGAGCTTGTGGTGAATATCAATTCCAAGATATTTCTATGAAGTCACTTCCTCCAAGTTGTTGTTGTCATATACGAAGGTATCATAAGGGATCTTATTGGATTTAATAATCATGACCTTAGTCTTATTAGTATTTACAGTCATAACCATATTGGAGTAAAACTCCTTGAGGATTTTTAGTTGGTTTTAAAGATTATGGGGACTCCTTTCAATAAGAAAGATATCATCAACATAAATAAGAAGATTGATGACTATATCAGTGAGAGTAGGGCTGACACAACCTATTTTTTCCAAGCAATCTTATGACACAACCCGCGCCCTTCTTTCTGCGATCTGGTTGCTTAGTATAGTTTCCTTCTCCTTTAGGGAGTCCGCCAGTCCTTGAGAACGAATGTGCCATTGGAGAGTTTGCATTTGTTGATTAAGACTTACCTGTGCTTGTAGGATGTTTCCAAAGGTGGACTTGTTCCAAGATTTTAGTTGGATCTTGAGGTTTTTGAGCCTCTGTTGAAATCTATACATCAAGGTCCCTGTTTGTGTGGCCGCCTCTTCCCACCATTGTTGAATGTTTGTTTGGAAGTCTGGGTGTGTCAACTAGATTTTTTGAAAGAAGAAGGGTTTTCTGCTTGGGGTACCACTGATGTTAAGGGTCAATAGTATCAACCTGGTCCGACCATGGAGTGTTGATGACCATGGCATTCCAAGCGAGGCCATCCATCATTATGGCTTCTGAAAGGAGGAAGTGGTCTAATCTGCTGGAAACATGCTGAGTCATCGAGCGTCTGTTGGACCATGTGAAGGGCCCATTCTCCATACCAACATCAATGAGATTCAATATGCCAATGGTACGGTTTAAAAGCTCACTGTCATTTCCCAAGGTGCGGGTGCCTCCCTTTTTTTCCTCCACACCTGTGATTATGTTAAAGTCTCCTCCGAGGATCCAATGTTGGGATCCAATATGGTTGGCTATCCAATCCAGGTGGTGAAGGAAGGCTTCCTTGTCGCCTGGTCGAGGAGGTCCATAGAAGTTTGTTATGTAACCCTGTTTGTTTGAGCCAATGAGGTGAAAGGAGGTTGTGATGGTCCATTTAGAGGTGAAGAACCCATCCAATAAAAATGTGTTTGGATTCCAGAGTATCACTAAGCAACCCGTTGCCCCTCTGAAATCCACTCCCACCTGCCGGGCTTGCTTCCAACATTTTTGAAGAGTGGATGAAAGTTCCTCTCTCGTGAACTTTGTTTCATGCAGGATAAGTTGGTCTGGTTGTTCCTTCTTGATTCTCTCTTTGAGCAAACCTTGTTTGATTTTGGTGTTAAGACCCCTTCTATTGCAGGATAATATCTTCATGAGGATGATGGGGGTTGGAGGGGAGGGAAGCTGTCCGAGATCAGATGTATTTGACCTGAGTTGACGAGAAAGTTACCTGCATCTTGAATGAGTTGGTGTTTTGGTTTTTGACCTCTCTTTTTCTCCTATTTTGTGGGTTTAAATTGCTCCTTCGAGGTGAATTTTTGGATTCCTATATTCAAGCTAGGTCGGGCTGATCCCCCTACCGAGGAGTTGAGGAAGACTTTGTGTACTTTGCATAGTTGATCCGGTGGTATGGTGTAGAATTGACGCTTGCGATAGGCTTGTTCCAGATGTGCCATATCTATAACTGCTAGCTCATGATCCTCCAGGTCCAAATCTGGATCTCCTATATGCAATCCAAGATTTGCAGGAAGAGAAGTCTCTATGAAAACAAGCTGTGAAGGGGCTGAGGCAGGGGGGTCAGGAATGGAAGGATTTTGGCCGGACGCAGGGGGTGTCAGAGGATTGGTAGAAGAGGAGGGAGTATCCGACGTGGTTTGAAGGGATTTGAAGGAATTTTTGGTTGAGGGACAAGGGGGGGCCTGAGGTGGGGATTTTTTAGCTGGGTGTCTTCTTCGACCCATGACTTGGGTGAAACCATCCTTGGATTTGTCAAGATCTTCTGGAGAAGGTTTGGTGGGGTTATTTAAAGGGAATTCGCGGAAGAGATGATCATGTTCGTGGAATGTGCGAAAACGAAAGGGGATATGATCATAATCAAGGGTTTGGGACCATTCCTCATATTGGTAATCTAGGGTGATGGCTCCAGGGAGAGGTTTGGAGATGTTCAAATAAACACAAATGCGGGCATAAGCAGTGTACCTTTGTTGTTTTGTCTCCTCTGAGGCTTTGACATAGATTTCGATGGTGTTTCCAATTCCTGCCAGGATCTATTCAAGCCAGAATTCCCGTGGGAGTGAATATAGTTGTAGCCATACTGGAGCATGGGTGACGTCTTCCTTTTCCGGGCCGATTCTCTCTGTCCAGAAGCAGAGAAAGAGGCTTGCCGAGTTTTAGAAGTACGACCCTCCTTCGAAGATTCAATTTCTGTCCTCTAGGTTGTGCAATATTATTGTAAATAATCCTTTTGATCCAAGTTGGAGGTCTTAGTGACCCTAAGGCTTCAACCAGTGCTGAATCCATTTGACAAGGTATTTTTCTGAAGGCCATAGCCCCAGGAATTTCCCTATCAGGGTGAAATCCCTCATGTACTGTTTCTGATATTCTATTATCAGAGAGCTGATGATATATTTGGGGGCGATTGGGGATTGTAGAATGCATTTGCTAGGTTCCCAGGTGCAAGTATCTTTTGGGTGACTAGTTTTTGGATCGATTTCCATCGGCTTCTCCTTCAACATTTCTTCCTCCCATATTATCTGACGCATTCCTTTCGGGAGTTCGAAGGTCAACTGTTTGAAGTGGTTGGGGCCATGCTCCTTGGCTGTAACGATGCTATAGGAGGGGGCTGAGTGCCCCCCTCCCTCGGTCTCCATGCACGCAACAGTAGCCGAGAAAGCGTCTGGATTCGAGGCTGAAACCCTAGCGACTTAGTACCATCTCGTTGTCTTATAATTATTAATATTATTATTAATGATTTTATTGTTATATTATTTCCCCTTTAAATTCTATTCATATTTTGTTTTATAGTTATTAATATTAATTATTATTAATAATATTAATGATTTTGAAGTACTATTTAATAATGTTGATAATTATTAATGTTAATGATTTTATTAAACACCATTCATATATGGTTGCTCTAGTTTTTCATTGTTATATATATATATATATATATGGTTGTTATCTTCCCCACCCATATTCAATACCTTGTAAGTGACATGTGATTCCCTTAATGGGTCTATAAGATACTGTTGTTGTTGAGTATGTTGCTCCTATTGTTGACCAATCAATATGCCACAGATTTCCAGGGTTTTTCGTAGAGGTAAACCAAATGTTATATGATGATGATGATGATGATGATTAATGTCCACTAAGATCGAATTGGTCTATCAGACCTTAAGAGGGTAAGTGATTACTTGCCATTCTTTAGAATTTTGTTTCTGTGCTCGAAAAGCAATAAGAGAATATTTCCAAGATCACCACACTTTTGTTGAGTTAAGAGGTTAGAAAGGTTGGTAGTGTGACAAATATTTTGAAAATAAGATCTAATATGGGTATATGATGGACAATCTAAGAGAAAGTTCTTTGCATCTTCAACCTTATTAGTGTCACAAAGGTGACACACTCTTTCATCCCATGGCATTTTAGGAATTGAAGAACACCCAGTTTCACTATGGAGCTCGTGAGAATTTGTTCTTATCTTAGCAATGTTATTTTTTTCTTTACACTTGGAAAAACATATAGATAATTTTGATCTTCTAGATTATGGTTGATTACATCCTTATAGTACCTTAATTTTTTTTTTCATCTAACTCTTTATCACACCACATTTTCTCCTTAAATTTTGATTTGACGTTTTTTTCAATAGTATCTATATTCTACAAAATGGTGTCTTCCATGGTTCCCCAATAGTTTAGCCAAGACCATGCATCTTTATGCCATCCTCGATTAAGTTGATGGTGGTTATGACTCGATTTTGAAGCAATTTTAGGAAACCTCTTGTCTTCCATGTTGTTTAACATGTTCTTCTACATTAGGTATCTAGTCATAGCCATGCTCTCAATGAGGGAGAGGATTTTTTCTAAGAGGAGGATCTGATAGGGCGTATTTCCTTTAATTTTGAGATTATAGGTTATAAAATTATTTTTTATTTTCTCTATCTTTCTCCAAGATTCACGAGAGATACTATATCCCTAGACTTCACATCCATAAAGAATAACAGGTGTAACAAGAGTCTCAAAGAGGAGTTTCTTCTTATCCCAACTCCAAAGATCAGCTGATTTACAATTGTTTTCAGGCCCATAATAAGCTTTCCATCCCCCAATAATCCTTTTCTCAATGCTATAATTCCAATTGATCTTGTGGTGAATATCAATTCCAAGATATTTATATGAAGTCACTTCCTCCAAGTTGTTGTTGTCATATGTGAAGGTATCATAAGGGATCTTATTGGATTTAATAATCATGAGCTTAGTCTTATCAGTATTAACATTCATACCCATATTGGAGTAAAACTCCTTGAGGATTCTTAGTTGGTTTTAGAGATCACAGGGACTCCTTTCCATAAGAATGATATAATCGGAATAAAGAAGAATATTTATGACTATATCAGTGAGAGTAGGGATGACACAACATGCTTTTTCCAAGCAATCTTCTAACTTGTCAATGTATATGCCAAAAAGGGTAGGGGACAAGGGACAACCTTGTTTGACTTCGATATTGAAGTTAATCTCTTTTGACCAACCCTAAGTTTTTTGGAACTTATCAATAACGTTTTCATACATCCTTATTGAAACAACCCTCAACTTGAGAGGAACTTTTATCTCTTCCAACCTATTCCAAAAGTTTTTCCTAGGAACCATGTTAAAAGTTTTTCTAAAGTCAACAAAACAACAAAAAAGATTGGTTTTAGTATCACAGAACTCCTTTGCAATGATCCTAAAGGTAACAAGATGGACCACAGTTGAATGATATCTCATAAACCCGGCCTGGCCTTTATCTCTTTTACAGTGACTTTCTAGCCAAAGGCTAATCTTCTTTTCCAAAATAATTCCATAAAGCTTGGCTAAAATCGGGCTAATCATAATGGTCCTATAATTAGAGGGGATGTTTATATCCCCATTTTTAAAAATAGGAACAATGAGGCTTTGCGTCCAGGGTTTAGGGAAGCCCTTCTTGACTGCTAAATTGAAGAGGTTGTGTATGTGAGGGATAAGGATTAGCCCTCATATTTTAAAAATTTCATCTTGGTAGCCTTCAATGTCCTCAACTTTCCCATTTGCAAGCCGCTTAACCCCGAACTCTATGTCATCTAAAGAAACAACTTATTCCATTGTAGGGACAATAAGAATGGTGTCCATGGAATTAGGGAACTCGTAAAGACTTTTAAGGTAGGAATTCCAGTCCCTTAAGGGAATCCTATTATTTTCTTTAGTATTGCATTTTAGATTTTGGCTCTATAACTTCTTAGGATCCAACTTATATAGTTGTGAAAGTTGTTCTTGCCTTTTATTGATATAGCACCTTTTTTTCCTTTTAATTAGGGCTTTGTACGTATTGATATTATCGAGTTTTAAGGACTCATTAGAAGCATCCCTAATGGATTTCCTAGCAATTTTACATTCTTTATCATACCAAGGGTTGGTCGTTTTATCACTACTACATATTGAAAAATTTGTGATGACTACTTGCGACGAAAGTACCCTTTCATTGCAAAATTCAAGAGAAAAAGTTCAATTTTTCAATTTTATTATAAATCTAGTCCGTATTCATCGCTCTCTCGACGGAAGCAAACATTTGTCTCTCTTTCGACGATCATGAAGATAGTGGACGATCGTCACTCTTGCGATGAACTTGTGCATTCATCACAAGAGTGGCAATAACTATTGACCATTACACTATTTAATAAAGTCCATATTGACCATTATACTCTTTGACAAAGTCAAAATTGGTTTGGTCAACTTTCATCGCAAGCACGACGATATGACCGTTATACTCTTTGACAAAGTCAACATTGATTTGGTCAATGTTCGTCACTATTGCAACAAAAAAATATCTATAAATATTTTACGAAGTAGAGATGTTGCGACAATCTTGCTATAACAACGATGGTTCAGAAAGGGTATTTTTGTGTGGAAGTTGTGGGGAAGAATGTCGCAGAATATTAGAGGTGGGAAAAAAAGTAAAGCAAGTGAAATGGGTGATCGTAGATGTTATTTACCTTGCAAAAATGGTTGCCTCATACATCCCGTAAGAATTTTAATAGTAACAACTACAAAACATTGTAGGAAATATGGGCACATTGATGGCAGATTGAATGAATATCGTACCATGGTAATTGGCTATATATTTATTATCTGTTTTTATATTGTTAATTTTATATATGTATATATATTGTTTGAATGTTTGTTATTAATTTTTCAAGATTGTTTGTAATTATAAAGTTAGAGTTTCCCTCTAATTTTTCGCAGAATATTGCACCAAGTAGTAGTAGAAATGATGTACAAGTTGAGGAACATGATCAAGCAAATGAGGATCTCATGGAAGAAGATGATGGGACAAATCAAGTTAATGATCCCATGGAAGAAGATGATGGGACAAATCAAATGATCCAAGATTTGTTTTCTCAGTCGGATGAGGATGGGGACAATGATGATATTTATGATGAACCTCTATTAGAAAAGACAAATAAATGACTTTATGAAGGATCAAGAACAAATCTTCTCTCCGCTACATTACTGCTAGTGAACTTAAAGGTTACGAATATGTCGAACACTTGTATGACAAAGATACTAAGGTATGTAATATGTTTCATCTCATATTATACATAAATGTTGAATTTTTTCTATTTGTTTTTAGTGTTAATTAATGTGTAAATTTATGATTAATATTCTTTACATTAACTAGTTATTTTTTTATGTTGTAGATTGTTAGGTGAATTTTTTTACCATTGCCAAATATTTTACCTTGCACATATCGAGGTTTGCATGCCATTATGAAAGACATTGGAATGGATTATCAAAATATAGATGCATGTCCTAATGATCATATTATATATTATGGACAAAATGCTTCGAAAACATAATGTCTGCAATGTCTTATCAATATATATCGAACCGATCAAGTAACAAAAAGGTTGCCTCGAAAGGTTCTTCTTGATATTGCCATAATTCCATGTTTGCAACGATTGTTTAGGTGTAAAAACATAGCACAATTTATGGATTACCGTGCACGTAACATAAGTGGAGATGGTGTTCTTCGAATGCATGTCGATGGTTATGCATTTAGGGAAATTGAGGAAAAATGGGCAAATTTCAAAGATGAACCTCGTAATGTTAGGCTTTCATTGACAACTGACAGTGTTAATCCATTCAGAGAGCTTAGGTCTATTTACTCAGTGTGGCTTATTTTTTTTTATCAACAATAACATTCCTCCTTGAATGTTAATAAAGAGGGAGCACATAATGTTGACAATGATTGTTCCAGGTATTTGTTTACATTAATTTTTTGAATCTAACATTTTCATTTGTTTCATTTTTTGCATAATATATTTTGTATATTTATTTACTTCTATATACATGATATCATGGTTATAGTAATTATGTCTAATTTCAAACAATTAGGTAAGTACCAGGTTAAATATATGAATGTATATATTGAGACTCTTATCGAAGAGCTACTAAAGTTATGGGCTGGCGTCACTATGTATGGCATCTGTAAACCAATCGGGGAGAAGAAATTTAAATTTCGTGGAATACTTTTATGGACAATTCATGATGCCCGAGGACTAACACATTTTTGTGGTATGTAGCATTCTAATATTGCTCTTTAATACTATATATTTGTTTAATGATATCATGTTGCATGTTTAATTTTTAAATAATCTCATCGTATAATTGACATTAATCCATTTGTTGCAGGTCTTCAAACAAAGGGTAAATTTGCACATGTCCAATTTGTGGTCCTAAGATGAAGTATCGTCATTCAATTTTTTTAGGAAAGGTGGTGTTTGATGAGTAAAGGCACCTCCTCCCTAAGAACCATATGTATCGTACTATTGAAAAACATCTTTTCAATGGGAAAAAAGAGACTGGTTTAAAACCACGAAGAATGACAGCTCACCTATGGAGGTTGGAATATAATAGAAATCATCAAGGTACTCAATTTCTTTATGTATCGTATATCATGTAATGTTTTGAATTTTTATTTTAATCATTGAATTTATTTTACCGTATTTGATAATTATTTTTGTGATTTCTTTTATGCTTCATGAAGGCCACCATCATGATAATGGGCTTCCACGACGAATGAAATGTTATCCCACTCAATTCATGAGGTTTCCCTACTATGAGGAGCTAAAAATAGCTCATTTGTTTGATACAATGCATATCAAGAAGAATGTGACATAAACGTTATGGTGAATCATAGATGGTAGGAGGGACAAAGAAAAAATTGTCAAAATTTGTATTGACATTTAGGAATCCAATTATGCAATGCGAAATGTGATTCGATCAAACAAATCAGATGGATTAGACCGAAATAACCTTCCATGGTTATTAACAGAGCAACAAAACAATGATGTAAAAGAGGCCATTCAAAGAATTAAATTTCCCACAGGTTTTTCTTCAAACATAAATAATATCTTAACGAAGAAAGGTGAATTTGGTGGTGTAAAAACACATGATTGACATACCTTCATTAAGGTAATAATTTTGGTATACATATTTATATATATTGGCCTTATACATCTTTTAATTTTGTTATTTTTTTTTGTCTACTTTGGTTGAAACAAATAACGATTCATTTTTTTGTTACAGTAAGTTCTATCACTATCCCTCCCAAACGAATTTGACAACAACATCAAACAAGTTATATATGATCTTGGAAAATACATGAGGTAAGTAGTTGTGATTTATATGCAAAATGTTCTTTCAAATTGTTGTTGTACTTAATGACACATGTTTTACTTGTAATGTAATATATTACATTATGCTATGTTGAAACATGTTATTTTCTTGTGTCATGATCTCATGTAGATGGTTGTCATTGAAAGAAATCCATGAAGATGATATAAAGTATTGGAAGTGAGAAATTTCTCGTCTAATGTGTGAAATGAAAAAGTGTATACCTCCAACATTTTTCAATTCACAAGAACACTACTTCATACACCAAGTTGAGGAGATTGAAACTTGTGGACTTGTTCACACAAGGTCAATGTGGATGGTGGAGAGGCACTTGAAATCATTGAAGGCGTTGGTTAGACAAAGAGCACGTCATGAGGGTTATATGGTGGAGGTATATATGGTATATCAATCCATGGTGTATATTAGTCAGTGTCTTCCTAAATTAGCAGTACCAACTATGCATGCAATGCATCGCATTTGGGATGTGAACTCCATCCAAAAATTTGAAGATCATGAGCACCTGTTGGGGAAATGTAGAATGAAAAAAATGAGAGGTAATATATTAATAATTGTGGAGATTTATATTAATAATACATATAAAGTTTCATTTTTTGTGTATATGATCATACTCATTAATATATTAATATAATTTATTTCATAATTTATTAATATTTATAACCTGCATGGACATTATAACTAATATTTAATATTGGTGAATTATGATTTTTTGATTCAGTTGCTCAAGAGTGGGATGCACTGCATTTATACATTGCAAACAATCTTGACTGAATGAATGTATGGATTGAAAGAWGTAAACACCATAATGGAGGTAGGTTATCATTACAACAAATATCTGAATTAGTTAGAGAAGCTCGTCGTAACGAAGATGCCAATGTTACACAAAGGGAAATTGATTTAGCATATGGTTTGAAAGATGGACAAGAAAACAAATTCACCCATTTTATTCAGTTATTTTATATTATATTAATGTGACTACATGTGTACTGTATTTTTCAGATACTTTTCAAGTTATGTAAATATATATGTTAATTTATCAATTGACAATGCATCTTTTACATATATGGCATATTGCAGTTGAAACACCACAAGGCTATGTGGTGCAATGGTCATAAATTTCGCATCAAACAATTGGATGAAACCATGAAAACTTCTGATAGTGGGATAACTGCAGTATTCCATGTCACTAATGTTTCCTCTAGAAGTGACATACATTCTCGAGAATATAAAAATAGATACTATGGGTATTTAAACGATATACTTGAGTGTGACTTTAATTCCTTCAAATTAGTTTTTTTCGATGTCAAATGGTATAGGTTACGAATGCATGATCACAATGAAGAAAGAACTGTTATTCAACATGCCAACATATTTCCAATGATTAAAACAACGGTGTTTGAAAGAGAACATGTTCGCTATGTTTTTCCAAGCCAATATGAATAGGTCTTTTACTCAAATGTTCCAGGTGAGAGGGATTGGTCATTTGTTGTTAGATATGATCCAAGAGGAAGGTCAGTTTAGTATACTCATTTACATGAAGAAAATGATATTGAAGATCAAGAAGATGATTCACCAGATCAAACAGAGCTGAAAGATCATGCAGGGTCGACAGATGAAGAAGACGAAGAAGATCATGATCCAGGCGTAGGAGAAAAAAATTCAATTCTTGATGATGATGTCGATGAAAATATGCTCGAAAATGACATTGATGACGATGTTGTTATCGTCAATCCTTTCAACACCGTTTCTGAACTGGATGATGATACAGATGTCGAGTTCGATGAAGAATATCAAGATACAAAATAAGGATGATTACACATATGTTGAGGTTGGATTAGGTACGTGACTATACATTTTAATTTGTATGAATTATTCTCTTAAAATAATTTACTTATAATGCCATGGGTTAATTACATGTTTTAAAGTTTTATGCGATGTTTTTATATCCTTGTTTTTTAATTATTATGTGAAACCTGAAAATAGTTTCTAATATACTGAAGTATGCGGTAAACTAAAAATATCATTTACAAACACATAATTTCATTTACCTTCATTAATTTTTGTTTTTGTAGTTTCTATGCATGAATCTTACTAGGAGGTTGCTTTCGATTATTTTCTATTTTATAGATTGGGTATTGGGGATAAATTGAGAGTGATGTGAGGGGGAAGGGAGGGACCATATGAGATTCCAACTTCACGTGGTTGGCCTTGTTAAGTAGAGGATAAATTATTCTTGAAACCAAGAGAAGCGCTTTCATTTTTATACCATCATGATCGTAGATGTCATCAATATTATTGTCATAGTATTGCATCAATGAAGTTTCGATGAACGTGTTTATAATTTCTATAGAATTTTTGTTGAAACCCTATTTTTTTTTTCAAAGTACACAAATTGGTTGACGCAAGTTTTAGGTTTGCATCAGTCTTTCTTCATTTTTCTTTCAGGTTCTACATTAATGTATATACAATGTATCTGTTTCATAGTTGTGATGAAAAATCCCTCTTTTTCGTTGATTTCTTAATCAACACCATAAAAATACTCCCTTGCAGTACTAGATGTGGGGACATGTGTATTTTCGAATGAATTTTAAAAGGAACAAGGAACGAAAGTTGTACTAGGACTAGACATGGGCAACAGTGACCTGTGAATGGGGCCAATGTTGAAATTTTTTCAAACTATTTCTGTATGCACTGAAATTTTACATGGATAGACTATTGTCATGCCTTAATGATATGGGAGGGTTTATGGACTCAAATTTGACTCACACACCCACTTTATTCCATCATCAATTCATCATGTAAACCATAAACCCTATTTTTCATCTGTTCTAGTAGATATGTTAATGATTCCTAATTTCATATTTGTATTTGACTCAAGGTACAACTAGCTTGAAAAGTATCAAATTTTGATTTCAAGTTGATAAACCAAATATGAAATGAATCCTAATTAAAACCATCAAGTGTTGGAAATTGTCATTTAAGTGTAGTGTCATGTAGTTATCTTTTAAAGCATAGAGAGAGTAGTCTCTATAGAAGTAGAGAAATATATTGATATTGTATTCTCTTATAAGATGATGTTTATCTTTTTAATCTTCAAGAAATACTTATATATACGGTGGTGTGAAAAGAAGTAGAATAGGTACTAGAGGAGAAAATCAAGGATAATTTAGTACCCATCACTTATGCAAACATTTTCGTCGGCAAGAGAGACAAAGAAGGAAATTCGTCGGCAAGAGACAAGGAAAGGATATCTTCGCAAGAGCAATGAATGTAAATAATCTTGCGATGAATTAGCTATACTATCGACGAAAAAAGTTCATCGATAATATAGCTAATTCGTTGCAAGAATCTTTACATGGGATAAAAAAAGGAAATGGATGATGTGATTCCAAGTATAGCTAATTCATCACAAGTATCTTCAAATGTACACATGGGATACAATTTGTCACCTTAGTTCATTTTTCTTTCAGTTTCTACATTAATGTATATACAATGTATGTGTGTCATAATTATCATGAAAAATCCCCTTTTTTCGTTGATTTCTTAATCAACACCATAAAAACATTCCCTTGCAGTACTAGATGCATGGATGTGTGTACTGTCGAACCGAACAAAATTTGTACTAGGACTAGACATGGGAAACCATGCCCTGTGAATGGGGCCAACGTTGAATTTTTTTCAAATTGTTTCTGTATGCACTGAAATTTGACATGGATATACTATTCACATGCCTTAACGACATGGGAGGGTTTCTGAACTCAAATTTGACTCACACACCCAATTTTTTCCATCATCATTTCATTATGTAAACCATAAACAGAATTTTTCTTTCAAAGTACACAAACTGGTTGACACAAGTTTCAATTTTGCATCATCCTTTCATTTTTATTTCAGGTTCTACATTAATGTATATACAATGTATGCGTGTCATAGTTGTGATGAAAAATCCATCTTTTTCGTTGATTGCTTCATAAAAACCATAAAAATACTCCCTTGTAGTACTAGATGTGGGGACGTGTGTACTGTTGAACAAATTTTAAAAGGAACAAGGAACGAAAATTGTACTAGGACTAGACACGAGAAACAATGACCTGTGAATGGGGCCAATGTTGAAATTTTTTTAAACGGTTTCTGTATGCACTGAAATTTGACATGGATATACTATTCACATGGCTTAACAATATGGTAGGGTTTCTGGACTCAAATTTGACTCACACACCCACTTTATTCCATCATCAATTCATCATGTAAACCATAAACCCTATTTTTCTTTCAAAGTACACAAATTGGTTGACGCAAGTTTTAAGTTTGCATTAGCCTTTCTTCATTTTTCTTTCAGGTTCTACATTAATGTATATGCAATGTATCTATGTCATAGTTGTGATGAAAAATCCCTATTTTTCGTTGATTTCTTAATCTATCCATAAAAATACTCCCTGCAGTACTAAATGCGGGGACGTGTGTACTGTCAAATGAATTTTAAAAGGAACAAGGAATGGAAATTGTAATAGGACTAGACATGGGAAACAATGACTTGTGAATGGGGCCAACGTTGAATTTTTTTCAAACTGTTTCTGTATGCATTGAAAATTGACATGGATAGACTATTCACATGCCTAGTTCTAGATGTGGGGACATGTGGCAGATCCAAAAGAGGCTCGAGCAGAGGTTATTGATGTCCATTTCTTACCTTTTAATCCAGTCGACAAACCTACAACACTTACGTATGTTGATTCTCACGGAAATTGGCATCGTGCTAGTAAAGGAGCACCGGAGTAGATTCTCTACCTCTTCCATTGCAAGGAAGATGTGAGAAATAAAGTACATTCAATAATTGACAAATTTTCCAAGCGTGGACTTCGTTCTCTTGCTATAGCTAGACATGAAGTCCCTGAAAGGACCAAAGAGAGTGAGGGATCCCCATGGAAATTTGTTGGATTTCTGCCACTATTTGATCCTCCTCGCCATGATAGTGCTGAAACAATCCGTCGAGCTCTTAATATTGGCGTCAATGTGAAAATGATCACATGTGACCAACTCTGTCGACTCTAAAGTGGATTGTTGTATGAGAACCTGACTATTGTATGATATTATGAATCTTGTATTTTGACAAGGGATGAACATTTGCACGTCCATAGAGATTTTTGAAAGAGAAATTTCAATGGTTGACTGGAAGAAAAATGATAAATCAGATTTGAAGTTTTCTAATGAGAATGTGAAAAATGAAAAGGATAATTATTCAATGTGAATTTCATGAAAAATTAACAAAATAAAAGGTGATTCCGAGGGCTCATTCTCTTCCATAGATGATTTCCCCATAGAGGATTTGAAAAATTCTCTTGAAGTCAACTTGAATATAGTCATTTCTATTAAAGAAAACTTCAACATAAATCTTACCAAGATAGAAGATGATTTCTCATGCAAAGAGGAAGACATGGAGGGAAAGGCCTTCCAACATGATGTCAAGGAGTGACATCACTAGAAATGATGCTTAAAGATAGGTAGTCTTTAGGAGCAATGTACCTCCCAAGACAGGACCATGCCAAATAGAAGAGAAATTTTTATTAACCATGAATGAAAGCTATGGTGATGGACCCTGTGATGGAGGAAGATACAATATGATATTCAAAGAGAGCAGTTATAACAATCTTGGTACATGAGTTGATCCATGAGATCTTGAGGGAGCAGGCATGGAAGCAATTCTAGTGTATGTAGAGGAACTCCGAGAGAGGAAGGTGGTACTACATACAGAGGGAGGAGATATTGAGTTACCTCTAGAGAAGGAGGAAGAGCTACCTTTAGTGTTAGAGGAAGTAGAGACAAAGGAGGAGTCACCTCCAGCTCTAGAGGGAGTAGTTATTGAGACACTCTCAGTTCCAGAGTATCAAGCACACAAATGATGAGAGTATCAAGAAGCACGAAGCGATATTTGTTTCCATAGGATTCTCTCAGGTGGAGGGAATAGATTATGAGGAGACATTTTCTCATGTTCCTCGATACACTTCTATCTGGATGATTATTTCCCTTGCAACATCCATGGGTTGGAGACTACATCATATGGATGTGAAGATAACCTTTTTCAATAGAGATATTGAGGAAGAAGTATACATCGAGAAACTGGATGGTTTCATGATACATGAGAAGGAGTCTCATGTGTGCAGGTTGAAAATGGCCTTATATGGAATCAAGAAACCACCTCGAGCTTGGTATGCAAGGATTGATGGAAACCTAATGATTTTTGGGCTTCAACAAAAGTGTTGTCAATTCTAGCTTGTACTACAAGACTGTTAATGGTGATTGCTTGATTTTGGTCCTCTACGTTGATGATTTATTCCTCATCAGTACAAAGAGCCTTATTATTGAATGCAAGTATGCATTGGCCTCTGAGTTTGATATGAAGGACCTTGGTATGATTCACTACTTCTTGGGACTAGAGGTGTGGAAAAGAACTGATGAGATCTTCTTGAGCCAGGGGAAGTACACAATTGATAAATTGAAGAAGTTTGAGTTATTGAACTTGAAACTCATGACTACACCTATGGTGACGAATATGAAGAAACTATGTGTGTCTTCTTCCGATTACGACGAGATTGATCCGACCCCATACATACAACTGATTGGATCATTGATGTATCTCGTTAACACTAGACCATATATTTTCTATGAAGTGAGTGCACTTAGAAAATTTATGAGCCAATCGAGATAGACACACTAGATTGTTGTGAAGCATGTGTTGAGATACTTGCGAGGCATAGTTCGACATGGTCTGAGATATACTTCCAGTATTGATATAATATTGAAGGAATATATTGACTCTGATTGGGTAGGGAGCGCAGTGGATAGAAAGAGAACCTTCAAGTGTTGCTTCATTTTGGGATCTTCCATGGTTTCCTGGTGTAGAATGAAACAAATTTTTGTGGCGTTGAGCACAACAGAAGCAGAGTACATTGCATTAAGTATGACAGTCCGTGAAGCAGTGTGGCTTCACAAGCTCCTTGCAGATCTATCCGAGCATGTGCTGGATTCCACCGTTATTCATTATGGTAACCAAAGTTGTGTGAAGATCTCTGATAATCTGGTGTTTCATGACAAATCGAACCACATTGAGATCAAGTACCATTACATCCGAGACATGGTGCAGAGGAAGGAAGTATTGGTGCAGTACCTTCCTACAAATGAGCAGGTTGCTGATGTTCTTACCAAACCAAGACGAAGTTCAAGTACTTCCGTGACAGACTTGGCGTGGCAGAGAATGCCTCCCTCGCTGAGAGGGAGTGTTGATGTTTCCATCTTCCCGAGACATTCTCTAGATCATACTACTTCGTGACTGAATTAAGTTGATATGTGATGACACTTATCCAAGAAGGGATAAGTGGGGCACTTATCCGAGAAGGGATAAGTGTGGTTGGGCTTATAACCCAACACCCCATGTGGAGAGCACATGAGGACATGTCAAGGGAGTTGACCCTTGACATCACACACTATGGGAGTTGACCCTAGTTTTTCTAGAGGGTGTAGCCTCTAGAAGTCCACATGGAGTGCCATGTGTGACAGACTTTCTCTAGATCGTACCTCTCTATGAATTGAGTTGAGTTGATTTGTGAGGAAACTTATCCGAGAATGGATAAGTGGGGCACTTAATTGAGAAGGGATAAGTGTGGTTAGGATTATAACCCAACGTCCCTTGTGGAGAGCACATGAGGACACGTCCCATGGCGACCCTAGTGTTTCTAGAGGGTGTAGCCTCTATAAGTCCAAATGGAGTGCCATGTGTGACAAAATTTCTCCAGATCATACTCCTCTGTGAATTGAGTTGAGTTGATATGTGAGGACACTTATTCGAGAAGGGATAAGTGGAACACTTATTCGAGAAGGAATAAGTACAATTGGGATTATAGCCCATTGTCCCATGTGGAGAGAACATGAGGACATGTCAAGGGAGTTGACCCTTGATGTCTCACACTGTGGGGAGTTAACCCTAAGTGTTCCTAGAGGGAGTAGCCTCTAGAAGTCCACATGGGAGTGCCATGTGTGACAAATCATTTACTATTATGGTGGTTTTGTACCACTGGCTGAGACTGCGTGTCTCTGGACAGTAGTTGTGTACTACTATGGAAAGATACCTCCCTATCTAAGAGAGAGTGTTGATGTTTCAGTATTGGGCATAACTTATCCTACATTGGGTTGCAAACCAAGGGATATAGGATACATTTATCACAAAGGTGCACTTGTGATAAATGGGCCTAGACATAGTCCTTCCTTTATCATGACAAGGAATAATATGGACTCGAGGTGCTTGAAGTGATTTCCATGTGTCAGTTAGCATCAAGCCGACATTCACTCATAAGTGTGTGCCTATGGTGAAATATCTTGGTATAGTCTTTGTCCTAGTCATAGCGATTTGACAAGGAATGATAAAGAATAAAGATGCTATATGTTATTATGTGTGAACCTAGAGTGAGCCTGAATTAATTGGCTCAGAGGGAGAGTCACAGAAGGATTTTCTCCTTGGTTCAGGTGGGAGAGAGATGTCTCCCAAGACTGACAGACAAGTGTCATGAGTCTAGGGTGAAGTTTGTATACTTCAAAGACAAGAGTGACATGTTGCAGAATTTATCCCTCGTTGTGAGGGAGTGTTGATGTTTGGACAACATTGGGAAGACATTCTCTAAAGATAATAATTAATAATATAATTATTATTGATTATTAAATTTAGTATATAATAAGTAAATGATAATAATAAATAGTTATTGATTATTCAAGGGACGCATCCTTTCATGGATGGTCACCTTATGTTCCATATATATGGAACACTCATCATTGTAATAATATATCGATCATATCTCATATGAAGAAAAACCAACACAAAAGATCATGGTGCTCCCCAACAACCCCATCCCAGTGGGGTACAACCCCAAGATGTTCCTATGACTGAGCCCCACACCGGTAAAATGGTTGTATATTAATCATATACTTAATAATTATGTACTTATAAATTTTGACGTTTCAATGGCATAGAATTTCATAGTTGATCCTCCTCGACCTGAAGATCAGGTGAACATGGCAACCATTCCAACAGTGCCGACTAGAGGACCAGGTAAATAATTACATTGAAGAGTTTTTTTTAATATTAATGAACTACTTCAATGATATTTAAAAATTGGCCATATAAATTTAATATATATATATATATATATATATATATATATATATATATATATATATATATATATTTTGTAGGTGATGGCCCCTCACAGTAGCCTCTACGCCGTGGGTACGAGACTGAACGTGCTCGACGTGAAAGGACTGAAACAAAATCAACTGCCGAAGAGCACCCAATAAACGAAGACATGAATATGGATGAATTACTTAAGACCTGAAAAACACAAAAGAAGACTAAAAGAAATTGATGATGTGTAATAATTTTATAAGATAGTTAGATGTACATTATATAGCTGAACATGTAATGATGCATATAATGCATTGACATTATAGGTACTTTTTCATCTGATAATCTACACAACGCTATTTCTATGGCTTGTATATATCTGTGAATGTAATTTTATTATACAATTAATGATAATTTCAGCTTCTGTAACATCCCACTCTGGCGCACTGAGAAAACTTATTCTTTGAGGACACTTGCTCGCAAGTGATCTGGACTTTTATGATAAGAAAACATTTATCCTTGATTATGATGCGATATGATAGATGACTTGATGTCTTACTGCTTTGACATGGACAGGTGCTATTGACTCGGTTTTACTGAGTGTGCAGGGTTTTTGGACCTTGAGGATGCAGAGGCATCGACGAAACCCCTTGGACTCCGGATCGAGTCAAGGAGTGTGCTATTGGGGTTGATTGTTTATTGAGATTTTAGTACATTGATTTGATGATATGATGTGGACATGTTCTGACACGCTTGTTGATGATGTAGACTGACGATAGCTTGCCGACCAGACTCACATATGGAGTAAAGGGGCCACACACGATTTCCAGAGAGGTTGAGGGAGAGGTGTGGACAACAGCCTTGCCACAACCTACTAGCACTCCCGCCGTGGCTCGAACTGTAGGTTAACAATTACCTAGTTAGAGAGGATCCATGATGCCGTGAGGGCAGACTGCAACAACTTGGATAGGAGTGGTAGCTCGGCCTTGCGAGGCGAGCTGGGAGCTAGACGTACCATTTGGATAGCGTGTGGCCCCTTTGCAGCTCGGGGGGCTAAGGGGGAAGAAGAGTACCCCTAGCGATTGGCTAGGAGGTACCGGTGAGGTCTCTACGGTCGGTGAGCGGGAGCGGCACGGAGCGCAGGACGCGGCACAGAGCGCGGGACGTCATCCGAAGCAGGCGATAAGGCAACATTATGTATTTATTCCTTTGTACACGCGCACACACACCTGTAATAAGAAAAAAAGGATTTTGCACTTGTTATAAGGAGGTTTCTCGTCGTAACGAGGAGGATCGTTACATACCTCTCCACCGATATTTTTTTTAATATTAATGAACTACTTCAATGATATTTAAAATTGGCTATATATATATATATATATATATATATATATATTTTTTTTTTTTTTGTAGGTGACGGCCCCTCACAGTAGCCTCCACACCGTGGGTACGAGACCGAACGTGCTCGACATGAAAGGACTGAAACAACATCAACTGCCGAAGAGCACCCAATAAAAAAAGACATGAATATGGATGAATTACTTAAGACCTGAAAAACACAAAAGAAGACTAAAAGAAATTGATGATGTGTAATAATTTTATAAGACAGTTAGATGTACATTATATAGCTGAACATGTAATGATGCATATAATGCATTGACATTATAGGTACTTTTTCATATGATAATATACACAATGCTATTTCTATGGCTTGTATATATCTGTGAATGTAATTTTATTATACACTTAATGATAATTTCAGCTTCTCTTAGTCTTGGTATATATTGATTCAATACTCCTTGGTTCTATTGGCCCTGACATACAATTTATGCATCATTTTTTGTCTCCATGAATACCATCCTAGCGATTTTAAGGCATTGGTAAACGTGAAATTTAAGAGATTGAATTGTTCAAGTTTGGATTTAAATTTTACATGCTTGTTTGCTTGTGGGTTTTGAGAGTTCCAAACTTGTACCTCTTTGTCTGTTAAGAATGGTAATATCTTTGTATTTTAAGATATAACTTGAGAATCCAAGCAAGACTTGATGCCTTGTGTTTGGGCTATGGAGTCTAGGCAACAAATAGAACTTGAAAATCGATAAAGAAGATGTGAAAAAACCACCAAACAACAAGTGTTATCAGTCAAGGACATATCTGATATATATGTAACAACCATATGAAATGCTCAACAAAGACACAACAACATATCCATAAAATTATTGCACTCACATAAGACATCAAAGATGATATTTGAGTAAGAGAGATAACCTTCTATTAAATGATCAACCCTTAAGCTATCTCCTTTAGAAGGGGCACAAACTATCTCAATTTTTTTTTTTTAATACATATATGTTTGTTGGGTCATATCAGAAGTACAAATTCTCCTTGATATGTCATCAAAATTTGAAATTATTAAAGTAACTTGCATTATGAAGAGCATGAATAATAATGTTTTTAAGTGACAAAGTACGAAGAACATTCATGCTTAACGACCTTATCAAGAAACCTACTGGCCTCCTCAATGTTTATTAATTCTTGCAAAGACCATCCATTAATGTAGTAAATGTTACAACATTAGGATTGTAGCCCTTGGACACCATCTCGTCAAAAACATTGTCAGCCTCCTCCCACCTACCTTCTTCACTACTTCATTTTTTCTTTCTCCAATTGCATGTGAACCAAATGATTTACAACACCCATCTCTTTTAAGATTCTACCCAATATTAGACTGTCTATATAAACCCAAATGTTAACAATAATCATTGATCCAAGGAGTTAAAAATTCATTTTGATAGAAAGACATTGGTATTCTATAGCATTGACACAATTTAATAGATAAACACAAACTCCTCTTCTTGAATATGCACCTTGATCTCTACAAAGATTAATTCATGCTAGTATAACATGATTTTCATAACTTGAAAGAGAGAGAGACCTCCATTTTTATTTTATTTTTATAACTTGGGACTTGAAAAGAAGTCTAGTTTAGTAAATCAAGGTGAAGGCCTTCAGAATTTGTCGATGTTCTTGGTGTTTATTTACATATAATATCTATTGTTCATGAGTAATCTAATGTCTCACTTGGATTCACTTTTCGAGATTTATTATTGTTGACTGCATCACCTTAGCATGATCTTTAGTAAGAATGTCAAATCTTCATAGTCATCTCGTTCAACACCCATATTGTGTCTTAGAAAGTGAAACTCTTAGTGGATGGAATCCGCAAGACAAATAAGTGGAACAACAATTCCACAAGTGACAACAAGCTTTTCCTACCATTTATTCAAACCATTGTAGCACATCTTTGCAAAATCCAACAATGGATATATATAGAAATGAAAAATAATCAAGCACTAATGTTTATTTGAAGGCCAGTGGATTTTGTTCTAATGCAAAAGGCCAGTGGATTTTGTTCTAATGCAAAAATGTTTAGTGTAGTCCTCAAAGTCCCACATAATATATGGTATGCATCCATATCAAGTAGAATTTTCTAACTAGATTATAACCATTGGTTGCACAAGGGGCCAATAATGGTTATTAGCTTTCCCATGAATGGTAGAAGGGACCAATCTTCCCAGGTAATTGTTAATGTTATTATTTCACTTCCTTCATAAGTATCAATTTGCAAATTGTCCTAGGAATTATTTTCGCTATACTCTAATGGAACCTTTATCTAAAAAAGTATAGGTGATTCCCCATTCCTCCTACTATGCAAAACCAACCTAGAATTTCTGGCAATCTTCCAAAGTTTTAACCGTTAAAGGGGAAAATTGGATTATAGACTTATTGTAAGGCTTATAACATCAAATTTTATTATGCACTAGTGATGAGTCAATGGGTGTATTGTATCCAACTACCCTATTTCTTTCAACAAAAAAATGGAGTTTTGGTTATGAGAAACAATCACAAACATAGTTCATTATCACAACTGTAGATTTTAGAAATTGTGTGTAATCACTCTATTGAATACATTGAAATAATTTTGTGTATACAACATATTATCACAACTGTAGATTTTAGAAATTGCGTGTAATCAGTTTATTGGATATATTTGCAAGAATTTTGTGTATAATGTCTGTGAGTTTTGTAATTTTTTTTAATGTGTAAAAGTTCTTTGTGTGGTGTATGCAAGTGAAAAATGATAATTGTAGTTTAGTGGTTTCATTATTTTTATAGTAATTATGTTGTAAGGAATTTCACTATGAACCAATTATAAAGTGTCATTAGTCCTATTTGTTATTTTTTGAATCTCCATGGCCATAAAATCACTTGTCAAGATCAACATGGAATTTTTTGCATTAGTGGTAGTTTTTTTTTTGTAAATAAAAGGGGATTTTCCTATTATTAAGGTTTTAGAGTACATAAATGCCACATGTCAACAATCTGCCACCTGTTCCACCAAATTAGTGGAAACCGAAACATGTGGTAGACTATGATGCCATTAGTCAAAATGGATATCCTCCATCTTCCCCGCCAAACAAAAACCAGAGCAGGTGGCAGATTCAAGTTCTTACTTAACTATTCTATGCATCTAAAAAAAACTACCAACTAGAAAATATGACATAACTATAAAACTGCATCATCGTAGTACAAAGAGTTGAGATGAGAGTGTGTGAGGTGACCATAGCAAACAAATTACACATTAGCACCTAGGGGCATGTCTTTTGGAGTGCTGCTGAAGGGGTAGCCCCTGGGCTGGAGAACGAAATGCCTCGCACAGGTCGGGAAACACTGAGCTACAAGTGCATTCGAGAAGGCATCATAGAATATGTCAATCCAATGGTGCATGAGGGCGTCCCGATGTATCTGGTCATCTATCTGGTTCCTTAGCTCGAAGACGAGCTCGAGTTGCTCCGGATGGAATAAAAGTGGCAGAGCATGGCAACAATCAACCCTTACCAAGATTCCTCTATATATGCATGTGTATCTTGATTTATTCTTTTTATATTTTGGTTCAAATGATTTATTCTTTTTATATATTTTGGTTCAAATGTTGGTTTGACTAGGGTGACCTGTTGACATGAAGAGAGATTTCATGGTTTGACTATGGTTCATTGCCTCTTGACATGAAGAGAGAGTTCATGGTTCGACTAGGGAATTCACCACTTGATGGTCACAAAAAAAGGGTGATCCTCAGATTGAATGCCAATGTGTTAAAAAAAGTGAGAGTTCACGCTTGTTTAGGGTTCAACTAGGGTTCGCCATCACAACGTGTTAAAAAAAGTGGGTTCACACTCGTTTAGGGTTCAACAAGGGTTTGCCATGTGATGGTGACATAAGGGTGGTTATCTAACTTGCAAAATGAATGCTAATGTGTTATATTCCACATGGTCCTCAGATGCCAATGTGTTAAAACAAGTGAGAGTTCATGATCGTTTAGGGTTCAACTAGGGTTCGCCGCGTGATGGTGACATAAGGGTGGTTATCCAACTTGTAGACTGAATTCCAATGTGTTATATTCCACATGGTCCTTAGACTGAATGTCAATGTGCAAAAAAAGTTAACGAATTCATGTTATTTTAGGGTTCAACTAGAGTCCACCATGTGATGGCCACATAAGGGTGGTCATCCAACTTGCTGAATAAATGCCAATGTGTTATCTTCCACATGGTCATCGAGGGAATGTATGCACTCACTGTGGCGGTTATTTCACTCTTAACTTCCAGAGTGATTTAATACTTGATTTGTGGCATACAAATATCACAAGAGGATGGCTTGCACCCTTCATGGTTATAGGCTAATTTCAAACAAAGTTCATTTGGCTTGATGGATTCTCACATTCCATCATCGTTTTCTTTGTTCATTCCACAACATAAAAAATATTTGAGAAGAAAGCAAGAATTTCTATATCTATTTCCTCTAGTAACACATTCTTCATTGGTTTAATTGATAGAGGTGAAAATAAGAGGTTAAACCCTTTTCCTTCCCCAAGGGTTTGTGAGTAGAATTGAAAAACGAAGGTTATAGATTTGGATTTCTAGTAAAAGGGGATCCCAGGTTTTGAAAGGCGACGGTTATGGATTTTGACACGAGCTTTCATTTTCAAGTATCCTTTTGAACAAGGTCCAAATTCACTTTTCTCCTTTTTAAAATCTTAGTTATCTTTTGGGTTGAGAAAAAACAAAACAAAAAACTAATGTAATTGCAGATGCAAGGTTTCTATTTACCAAAAATGTTGTCATTGCAGGTTTGTCTGCCAAAAAATGTCATTGGAGATTGCATGGTTTTTAGACATGTAGGGGTTATAGGGTTTATCAATTGCCTATATTAGGCTCAGTGCTTTATGCAAAGTTGTGTGTTCGTGTTAAGGATTTTTTTTCCTTGAAAATTCTCCTAGGTTTTATTACTAGAGAAATTTGTCTAGCTTATATTCTGATGACATTGGTGTTTCTCATTTCATTTATTTTGGTTTTAAAGCCAAGCTCCAACATTTTCCTCAATGTAGTTAGGGTTATATTGTTGGAAGTTTGAAATAAGATGTTTGGTTTTCTTATTTCATTTGTTTTGSWTTTAAAKCCAAAGTCCAACATTTTCCTTAGGGTTCTATTGTTGGAAGTTTGAAATAAGATGTTTGGTGTTTCTCATTTCATTTGTTTTGTTTTAAAGCCAAAGTTCAACATTTTCCTCAATGTCGTTAGGGTTCTATTGTTGGAAGTTTGAAATAAGATGTTCAAAAATGATTTAATTGACTACATTTACCACAATTTCTTATTCGTAGACTTGTGTTTTGTTAGTGAATTTTTATTAATGAATGTTATAGATGTTTGGCAATTTTTTTGCTCAAAAATCCTTTTTAGAGACTGTACACTTTTGGTTATAATTGTATTCAATAAATACTTTGCACATTCATGAAACATATATCATAAAAGAATGATCAACATACTATGAATAAGGGCATCAATATTTTTTTAAAATAAATATATGTTGTCGCAAGAACGACAACTATAAGGATTCTTGCGACGAAATAGCTATACTATCGACGAAAAATATTCGTCGATTGTATAACTATTTTTTCGCAAGAATACTTATAGTCTTCTCTCGTGTGACGGTGCCTTCAACAAATGTTTTGTTGCAAGATTATTCACCTTGTCTCTCTTGCGACGATCTCCCTAACTTGTCTCTCTTGCGACGATCTCCCTACATTGTCTCTCTTGTGACGATCTCCCTACATTGTCGCTATTGTGACGACTTCCCTACCTTGTTTCCCTTGCGATGATTCCACTTTCTTGTCGCGCTTGCGAAAATTTCCCTACCTTGCCTCTCTTGCGAGGATATCCCTTCCTTGTCGCGCTTGCGACGATTTCCCTACCTTGTCGCTCTTGCAACGATATCCCTTCTTTGTCGCTCGTGAAAAAACTTCCTTGTTTTGTCTCTCTTGTGAAGTTGTTTCAAGTTCATCGCACTTGCCATGACATGTGAAGCAACGTTTGGGAGACCCAATATTTTTCGCAATATCCATGACATAATGTCACAAGAGTGTCGAAAGAGCCGTTGCAAAATGACCCAAATTTACTAGTGTATTATTCTTTTTACAGGACACATCGAAAGAGAACTTTTTAATAGAAGTGGAAAGGATAGTTGTAAAATTATGATAGAGTTCTTCAATGTCACCCTTATAAGTTATGATATTTAATTGACTATTTAAATTCTTTAATAAAATGTCAAATTTACTTTTGTCGAAGCGCAAATTCCTTTGATTATCAGAATTCTCTTCAATGGCACTCCTATGCATGGAAAAGTTTAGAGTTAGGGTTAAAGGTTTATGATTAGAGTGAGGCTCATGGTCATTTAAAAGGTCAAAAGTTGCTATTTGGTTGGAAACGGGGATATCAAATATCATATAATCTACAAAACTATTACCTAGCCCATGAATACAAGTCATCTGGTTGGAATTTGGCCACTTCATTACTCCATTGCAAATTATTAGGTCTTGAGAGCTACAAAGCTTGACCAGCTCAGTACCAAACAAATTCTCAATTAGGTCATTAGAGCTTCTTTTGTAGCTATTAGATAAAAAAAGGTGCTCATCTAACCATAAAGGACTATGATTGGAGTCATTACTTAAAAGAGTAGCTTGTTTAGTTGCAGTCCTAGCATTAAAGTCTCCTAGCAAGAGGATATTACCTTCATTTTTCAAACTATAAATATCCCGTTCTAAATTATTATAGGGACAATTGTTATCTAGATTGTTTTTCTTATAAAAAATAGAATTAATAGGTGCAAAATATCAAATTGATATATACATCTTCTTAGCATTGGTGTCTAAAATTTCTATCCAAATGTACTGATTGAGAAGGTCAATCTTATGAAGTTGAATGTGAGAAGAAATGCTCTTTATAATATAACAAGCTATGCCTCCTATGCCTCTACAGTGGTATTTTTTGTTCCATGCCAACCATAAGACAAATCCTTCTATGTTAGGGACCTTAGACTGCTCATGCTCCCAAGTTTCAAATAGACAAATAATATAAATATCACTCGAGATCCAACTTATCATAGGACCTTTGCGCCATGGAAAGCCATGACAGTTCCAAAAAAGGATCCCGAGTGTCCCAAATTCCTATTTATTATTATCCTTTTAGTCTCTATCCCCAACAATAACTTTTCAATTTCTAATTATTTCCCATTTTCCTTCTTTCCCGACTTCTTTTACCTTTTGAACTTCCTTCCTTAATTCAGCTTGGTCTTCGGGAATGAGGTCTTCATTTATAAATATTCCTGACCCTTTTAAGCTCGATGATTTACTAAGTATGCTATATTTATGGTCATTACAACTTACTTTGACACATATCAACCTATCTTTGTGATCAATTATTTTTCCTAGCCTCTTTGCTTCTATGAGGTAAGTTGTATCAATTTGTGATTTATTATTTAATTCTTCTTTTACTATTTCTAGCTTATACTCCTCTTTAATCCTATCTCTCAAGTTGTGATTTTCTTCAACCCCTCCTTCTTGGGTTGATTGTTTATGTTTTTCCATTTCTTGAATCTTATCCTTCATTGTGTGCAATTCACTCTTGAACCCTAAGAATCTATCCTTTATTTGAGTTTGAATGGTATCTTTAATTTTTTTTATCAGTCATTGCCTCTATCTCTATTTGGAGTTTTACGTCTCTTTCTTCACTCCTTTTTTCTAATGTTTCTAACTCTATTTGGATTTTGGCATCTCTCTCTTCTCTTCTTTTTTCTACTGATTCCATATAATCGTAAAGGACCTCTAGGGTGATTTTGGGGGCATGCCCCTATTAGGCTGAGTTTTTGGAATAGGTGGTGGAGTGCTCATATTGAAAAGAAAAGAAAAAAAAATGTAACAATTATTATTTTGGATTGACTTTATCTCTCAAATCAACTTTTACTTATGAAACTTAAAATACAAAATAAATAAAAATATTTAAATCTCTTTAAGTAGATAATAAATATATTTTAAATTAAAATTGAATCAAAATAACAAGTGACTCACCTCATTTCACATGTCCAATTGCTTAACTGGTTGAAGAAGCCAAAAATAATATAATGTTAAAAATTAAATAACTCTTTCAAAACAACAGAGAAGTATTATTCCTGCTCAAAACGACAAATATATAATGTTAGAAATAAAATAACTCCTTTAAAACAACATAGAAGTATTATTCCAGTTCAAAACCGTAGATAAATATTATTCCTGTTCAAAACCACAGAGATATAATTTCAGAACAACAAAGAAGTATTATTCTCATTCAAAACTGCAATACACACACATAAACATATGGTTTACCTCTACTAAAAACTCTAAAAATCAATAGAATATTAATTGGTCAACAACAAGAACAACATACTCAACAATAACAAAATA
>ML782664.1:563796-581140 GCA_009831015.1 Picea engelmannii
TACATTGATTTCACATTATAAATATATGAAACATTTAGAGTTTTACATAGAGTTTGATTTAGATTGTAATCAATACATCAAATTATGCAATATAAGAGTTGGAAAGAATCAACAACAAATTTATGATAAGGAATTTTCATTATTTCGACCAATCATGGTTGAGCTTTTGATTTTTTTTTAATTGAACTCCAATTACTTTTATTATTTTGACCCGTCATGGTTAATGAGCTTTTGAAAAAAATATGATTGAACTCTAATTATGAACAATTTGTTTATTATAAAATTAAATAATTTTTAAAACTCAGATATAAGAATCTTTTATAAAAAAGTAAGGTTTAAATCTCTCAACCTCCATGTTATTAATTATCTATGTGTAATGAGTTAATTTAACATTGAATACACAACTCATTATTCGTAAGTGTTAAATGTTGAATGGGCAACATTTTTTTGTGTGTACACTCAAATTAATAGTATGAATACATGTTAGTCTCATCAAATTTAATGAAAGACATCTCATCAAATTTATAGTATGAATACATTCTACTCTCATCAAATTTAATGAAAAACATCAAGGATATGCACTTCTTAAATTCATATCAAGTTGATAACACATATTACAACCCACATACTACATTATACCAAATTAAATAAATACCTCTTTTTACATGTGCAAACAAAGTTACACAAAATTAAATAAATACCCCTTTTTACATGGGTAAACAAAGTTAGTTTTTAAAACCTCCCCTCTTTTATTGTGCATTTCAAGTCAAGTTGATAACACATATTACAACCCACATGCTACATTATACCAAATTAAATAAATACCTCTTTTTACATGTGCAAACAAAGTTACACAAAATTAAATAAATACCCCTTTTTACATGGGTAAACAAAGTTAGTTTTTAAAACCTCCCCTTTTTTTTATTGTGCATTTCAAGTGTGGTTAGTTCCCTTTTGAGTTGTCATGTGAGGAAATATGAAAAAAAATGGACCTTCAAATAATGAAAGAGAAGGAATGGCCAAGAAAGTGATTCACCTCAGAGGAACTGAACATTAGAGATAAAGTGAGAAACACTAAGATCATATACCCAAGTGTCCAATCACTATAATCATGTTGATAATGAGGGAGTCTATCTTCATTTTCATGATGTTGCATATTTACATGTTGATATCGATGAAGGGGTGCAATCAAATGATGGTAATGAATTAAAATGAGATGTGACAATTGGAAAGGTGTGTATAATGATATATTTTTTTATTTTTTTTAAGAAGAAATAATATTATTTTACTTTTACATAAATTTTTGAAATATTTTGGTATTATGTAGAATTTTTAAGAATGGGTTGTTAAATGCAAGTTTAGAAATTTCATTTCAATTTTGATGTTTCTCATATCTATTATATATGAGCTTTTGTATTAGGGATGAATATGAAATATTAGATTATAATATCAAATACTTTTAAACTCAAATAAAAAAGTAATGTAAGAAAACAAATACCAATTAAGTTTACATCAATGTAATAATGTTTCTGAACTTTAAGATACACTTCCCAAACATATAATAGATATGCAAATAACTTATAACAATGGAACCATTTCATATATATAAACAATATAAAGTATAAGTACATACCACAACTTAATACAAGATAGTACATATTAAGCTGTCCAAACCCTAGCTAGGGCATCCACAAAAATAACAAACCCTAGCTACCAACTTCTTGCTAGGAATCTCTCCCAACTAAAATTAGTTGCTCCACCAAATATCTACAACAAGAGAGTATAACACACTAACAATTCCTCAACACTTTCACTTTCATCACATAAATATACATGATAGTCTTCGCTATCTTCTCCATGTCAAGCACTCTAGATAGTACTAGGGTTTACAAATATGACAAAACCCTAGTCTTCTCTCACAAGTGCTCCCTTTGTTCCTCTTAGGTTTTATCCAAAATCCTAGATTCTCTTTCCTTCTTAGGAAAAAACCCTTACCAAGATAATGTTCCCTTGAATTACCTCAAGAACCCTAGTGCTTGAGAAAAAGAAAATACAAGGAAAGAAGTGTACAAAGAGATAAATTCACTCAAGATATCACATATCTAACACAAACATGTGATTACATGAGTGAACAATAATGTATCTATATTGGAAAGACTGCCTTCTCCCTTCATTTATATGAAACGTGAGGGCGACTGATAATAACAAGTGGACTTAGACCACAAAAAACAACCTAACTAAATAATAGATAGGCCCACACATGACGTACTCCAACTCCAAGTGACACATATCAATCTCCAAGGTGAGTAAATCCACTAAGGAAGGGCCCAAGGTAGAGCACTCCAAGAGACATGTCTAATGCTCCTCCTCCAATGGCCTCTAATTCTCCAATGCTTCATCCTAAACCATGTGTACCTTTGGGTCCATCACACCTACATGATCACTTTTCAACCTAATCATTCTCAAGTCAAGTGCAAGCCTTCAAGCAAGAAACCGAGTATCCCCATGCAATCTAGGGATGACTTCCCTCTTCCAAAATGCTAAATTATCTTTCTTCAAGGTGAGTTGTTCTCCCAAGTAGGGAACCAACCTCCATGTGCACACCTCATGAAGAAGTCACCAAACTACATAGGTCTCTAACCTCCTAAGTAAGTGAGCCACGAAAGCATCAAGTTAAGGCATTTGAATCCATGGGCAAGCTATCTCCAATGTATAACTCCATAACAATAAAACCAAGGGTAATAAACACACCATGCACCCCACATCACATGGAACACCCTCAAGCATGGTTTAAACACTTTTGGAGTAACCCCAAAAGCTAACGACCCCTCCTTACAAGGAAAATGTTTTCACAAACACTAATTTTCTCCCCTTGCAACTCAACCAAACCTGCCATATGCAAATCTAAACTTGTTGTAGTGTTTGAATCAACCACCATATCCTAGAAAGGAATTTTCCCCCAAACATCATACTTCTCCATCAAGCCATCACATTTCACCTCCTCAAAACAATTGAAAGGATCACAAATAGAAGTAGTTAATGCAATATAGTCAACACATCTCTTAGGAGATACACTCTCCATCATCAAAGATCTTGATGCTCCTACATGCTCTTATGCATATTTTAATCTCTAAGTAATCCATCTCGACTTCATGCATGTCAAAGTAGAGGGTGAGGGTATAGCCATCCTCATGCTCTCCTTGTCCACACTTGGGTCTGATTCTACTCTTACCATTTGGAACAGAAACCTCCCCACTCTAATCACTAAAGGAGATACCCATGATATACATGCTCATACATCCTCATCAAACTTGTGTTAAGCTTTTTGATTATAATTCCATATTCATAGGTTAGCAGCTTATTGAAAAGTAATAGTGAGGATAAATGAAAATTTCAAGAGAAATGTCTCCAACAAAGGCAACAGTTTTTACATTCATTTCAATATTAAACAATAAAGGAATGGTCCCATACAAGAACAAACACCAGGACAAGTCTCCAAAAGAGTCTAGTGTTGGATTCTCAATTAACTTGAAAGTAGTTTTCAATGTCAAACAAAAATCTCTTTCTTTCTATTATCCACATTATTTATACAAAAAAGGAAAGGGGAGATGAAACACTTTAACACCCCTAACCATGCTAGGATATTTAGAAACTAGGATTTAGTTAAGGTCAACTTGGTATAATGCAATATTAGGTTAAAGTGTGCTTTTAGTGTGTTTCCTTATTGTGGTTTTGTACTTTACTAGTACGATGGTCACAATCATGTCCTACACATGTGTGATCTAACAATTTAAAACCTCCTTGATATTAATGACACTTGATATATGTCTTAACACTCGATTAGTCCATGATCTCTATTGAAAGAGAATGGAGGTTCATTTGTCTATGATCAATTGCGAGACATGTTCATGTACTTTATTCTTTTATGAATTAATATATTGCCTCAAGTGGCCATGTTGGATAGGGCCATGCATTGTTTCCCTCTTTGAGGGTATTAACCATGTAAACATTGATGCACTAATATTTGATATATGTGTGTGAGTTTTTTTCTTAAGGTGTTTGACTCATGTGAACATACCCTACTTTAAGAACATGGTATCAAATCTCTTTTGAACATCCACTACTGTTGTTGATCAAGATATGAAATTAGTGTCATTGCATGCAACAAAATATTTATGATTTCTATTGTTTATAAGAATTTTTGGGCTAAGAGGATCACTCCATTGCGTCCATAGCATTATTTTAGCTAGGAATTCCTTTTGTTTATCCAGGATATCAACATTTCCTTCTAGTGTTTTGATTTGGATGTATATAAATTTTATTTTAATTTTTTTGTCAAACTTTTGTCCTTGGTTTCTTAGAATTTATGGTATTTTTTGAGTTTTTCCACCATTGGTATGTGTATACTCCCCGCTCTATGATTTGAGTGAACTTAGCAAATCATAGCCAATCTAGTCGACTAGCTTATCTCACTGTTCTTTTTTCTAATGAAATACTAATAATTTCGGTTATGTTCTTAATTTTTTTAGCAATGTTTATATGAGGGTGGGGGTAGGAGGAGATAATGGGGAAATGTTATTTATATGAGGGTGGGGGTGAGAGGAGACATTGGGAAAATATTAAATAATAGGTTGGGGGTGGGAGAATTTAGAGAAGATATTGGGGAAATCTTAATAAATGTTTATATGAGGGTGGGTGTGGGAGTAGATATTGGGGAAATATTATTTATATGAAGGTGGGGGTGGGAGGAGATATAGGGGAAATCTTAAATAAAAGGGTGGGGGAATCTTAAATAATAGGGCGGGGGTGGGAGAAGATAGAGAAGGTATTGGGGTATTATTAAATATTTATCCAATATCTCCCTCATCCCTACCCTCATTTGGTGGGGGGGGGGGGTTCTTTGGTTGTTCAGTTGTGTGTACTTTGTTGCAAGTTCCTTAGTTATCACTGGGTGATATATTAAATTTATCTTGAGAGAAACTAAGCTCTTTCATTATTTTTCTATGAGCCACCATCAACCCCTATCTCATGGAACAAGCCACCTTGAGATTCCCTGTTGCAAGTGTTTTGACCTCCTCATTGCTACAATTCATTGAGTGAACAAACCACTTTTTTGGCTTCACTTTGGTACTCACCTTGAGGCCCTCCTTGGGGAGCCTGCTGGAGTAAAGTAATTTTCCATTTGAGTATAATATCTTTCAATTAGAGGTCGTACCTTCACATGGGTCTCCCTCCATTGGCATTACCAATATTTTATTGGTCTTCATGCCTTATATGATGCCTGGAAAAATTACAAATGGAACTCTAACATTTGTTGTGTATTTTCAAAAGTCTTTTTAAAACTTTTTGTCCCAAAATTGCAATGTTAAATTTACAAATTGTGAGTTAATCATTATGTAAGGGTGCCATAAAGTTTGGGAAGATAAAATATATCTATCTATTTTAAATTGTGGGCACGTGGACCAACCATAGTGCCACCTTAGTTGAATAGAAATTGAGATAACCACAACATTATCATCACACAGATTGAGTTATCCACCTCATMTTGCATGTAATTTGAGGCAACCACCTCACCTTGCATGTAATTCGAGGCAACCACCTCATCTTGTAAGTAATTYGAGGAAACTACCTCACCTTGCACATAAATCAAGGTGTCGCCTCAATAGCCACACCATACTTCCAAGTCAACATTTTGTCACRTAAGTAGTCTAATCACATGGCATGTGTCACTCTCACATATTTCCACGTGTCACATGTGAAGGACCCCCCTCTATTGGTGATTTGAAAAAAATGCATGTGATTTTCAAACGAGCATGTTAGGGTCCTAATCTCCATAACCCCCTAAGTAGATAGATATGTTGATATGTATTTCTATTTATGGAGTCAATATTTAGTAGATAAGGCCCATGTAGTGGTGTGAAATAAATAAATGTAAGAAGGCTTACTAGAAGGTTCCGCTTACTATAACGTYCCTTCTCTAGAATGTTCCTAGGAGGTAAACAMCACTATATAAAGAAGTAGAAGCAATGTAATTAGACGTCTTGTGAAGTTATTTGTAATTGGAGCTTTACTTAATTGTAGGTTTCCCCCTCGAAGAGGCAAGTGAACATTGCTTCCAGTAATAATGGTATAACATTCTAGTGCTATTATGGCTCTTTATTTGGCTATTGTGGTTGTAATCTATCTTTCACTACAAGAAAAACACCTTCTAGTGGAGGTTTTTAGTGTTACAAGATTTGGAAAGTTTTTCAAAAGAACCTCTGCTACAACCTCCGCTATTCGAATAGGAGGTTTTAGCGAATGATTTAACGAATGTTCCATATAAACAATTTTGTTTGGGTGGGTGGAGGTTGTAGCTGAGATTTTTTTTGGTGCTTGTATTTGTAAAAATATTCACCAGTGCACACTCTAAAAAAAACACATCGATGCTCTTAAAACTGTTATGCACCAATTCCGTATTTTATGTTATATGAAACACCACTAATTTTAATGTTAGTGTAGGCACCGATACATGTTGTTTTTGTATGAAATATTGGTTCTTGTATAAATATTACACATCATGTTGTTTCTTTTATTTTATGGCTAACCAACGCTCTTATAGTTTGTACACACCGGGGCCTGTACTACCATGTGCACCGAAGGATAATGAAATTTTGAATATTTGAGGTGCGATGTTGACACCATTTTTTGTTACTAAGCACTAGTGCGTATATTATATTTAAAGCACCAAGTCATATATTATATGTAAAGAATTGGTGCACATTTTTATCATATGCACCGTAATATTTTGAAACGATAAATATAATCAATCTTACATTATGTCTCTTAAAGTAACATTGTTTTTTCACAATTGTTAGGACCGATGCTTTCATTTAGTTAATGGGAATTGGTGCATATGACTCATAAAAACACACTACTGCCTATTTTATGACATTCACCGTTTAGCGAGTTCAAAACAATACAGTGCAACGATATGTATATATTTTCATTAATTGTTTTTTTTACAATTTTTCAATTAATCATCTGAATTTTTTTTTTTTAATAATAAAATTGTTTGTATATTTTTGTTATTGTATTTTGATATAATGATTGCATTAATGCGTTATCCAACAAATTACACCTCTGTTATTTCTAAGAATATAAATCATTCATATATTAATTAATTAGCAACGCAACATTTTGCAACATTTGATAATGCAATAAAATAAGAAACCCATTTTATTATATATGAATTAGAGACCTATCGTCATATTAAATGGGATAACATAAAGGTCCACAATAATCAAAATGAAACCAGTATGTAATTTTTACACTTATTGGTAACATGTCCTCATGCAATTGGGACATTATGCCGATTACATTAAACAAAATCCTTGACTTTCACAGACAAATATTGCAAAACATATAACTTGTAGTAACATTCAATTATATTGATTGTCATTCATCACTTGAACTACTGTCATCACTTGAGTTGTCTGCATGCCTCGTTTCTTCATCACATGTAGACAATATTGTACTTTGGTTATTTAAACTAACATTTTCTTGATCAACTTGTTTTTGATGTTCCACCCATTAATGTTCTAATATATAGAGTATAGTAGAATATACATGATTGCATAAATAAAAAAATGTACCATAGCAATGAGTGATTCATAAACAATACACATGCTTTTGAAGTCACGCCACATGTAGTGTCTCGAAATATCTTTTGTTGGCTACTCTCCATACTTTGATTCCTGCATGTTTAATATACCATGCAAAGCTTAGTTGATATATATAATTAATATAAAGGTTTCTTATTGTTCCATTAATTATAAAACAAGGGAAGTTAAACAACATAGCTACTCACAAAATTTTCAATTAAACTTTGATACTTCAACATATACTCACAACTCTCACTTAACCCAATGTTGATCAATTGTTTGGTTGGCTTTTGTTTGTATTGTAGCACCTATTAGAAGGCATCCATTGACGAGTGTAAATTAATTATTTAAATACAAAGATCACAACAAATATGAATTCTTAAGTAAGGACAAAAATGTAAGTACTCACAAACTTTGCAATCAACCCTTTTAATCCTTGTTGTCCCATCTTATGTACTGAATGGGTTCCATATTTTTATTTTTTTTGCAACAAAACAATTGAAAATTATTATTTCATATGATAATTAAATTCGATGTACATAAAAGAATAAATGAATGATTACATACCTTTGATGGACGTTGTTGTTGAGATGCTTCCTCCTATGATGCAATTGTGTTAATTTCTTTTACCATCTCCTTTGTACACTTTTTTGGACATCCCTATCGACATGTATTGGCTTTACTCTTGTTTGTCGCTTGAAATTTTCATAATCTTCCCGAAAAATGAAAAAAAAAACACAATGATTTTTTTAAATGGACATGAAAGTAAATATAGCAAATAAATTAATTTGGTGATTTTTGGAACATATTATAGAAAACATGTTTAGTAATAATACATTTTAAATGATTCTTTTTTGTTATTGTATGTTTTTTCTATTGCAAGTCTCACGAGTCTCAATGACCATTGCTCTAGAAATGCTTCCTGTAGTTTATTTATAACATGTTTCTTGGAGTCATTTGATTGATTTTTGTATTGTAAGTGGAAAGTATGCCTATACTTCTTTCCATTATATCCCTCAAAGTTTTGTAAAACAATTTTCCCCTCTCATTAACTTCAAGCACCACTCTAGATGAACTGATGACCACGCTGTCATCATCATTTAAATCCTTCATAATTTTTTTCTTCTTAGGACAACATTTTTTTCTCTCGCTATCGTTTCTTGCATAACATTAAAAAAGTATGAAATCGAGTGTTTATAACTTGTTAGCTATTAATGTTAATAAATTAATATTTAGTAAAAAGCCGAAGAAAAACTTCATGTTGATTTCCTTTTGATCCACTTAATTCTTCTCTTTGCAGCATTTCCGTAAAGATTTTATGGTCTTTTGCACTCAGTTTGTGAACAAACTTATTGATTTTCTTCAAGTATTTTCTCTGCATGACACACATTACCCAATACACATAATTAATTTACACCTATATATAATTGAAATATATCATTAAATTTTTAATAAAGCTTAAAGAACTTGCCTCGTTCTCTTGTTGGGATGAATTACCATCGCCCTTTTTGTAACAAGTTGTTTTCCTTGAGATTCTATCGACCATCTTCTATAAAAAAATAAGGAATTGTCAGATATAAAAAGTATGAAATAGTTTTACAAAATAATATGTTACGTAGATAATAAAAGAGTACGACCTAGTGCACTTAACATACTTATACACAACAATTCTCATTACTATTTATTGTGCATCACCGAATTTGTATGCATATGATACTAAAATCAATGATATTTATATTTTAAGCTAATCGATGTTGTTGATGGAGATATGTGCATTGGAGTGACGTTACTGTATAGTGCACACCACACATCGCGAAAAAGTTTTTTGAAAAAAAACCTGACAGTGACAGGAATACCAAAGGTAGTTTATAAATCACCTACCCTATCACATTGTTCACTAGAGTTGGGGGTATGTAACAACTTACTCTAAAACTAAGTAAGCTCACTAAGGAAAAGGAAAACATATATGTGGTCTTTATAATGAACGTAAGATCTCAAAGTTTGATAGCCTCTAAATAGGAAATACTATGTAGCGTATATATTATAAAAATGAAGTGTTATTTTGATTCGATATATCTATTACATAGCTTACATAATGTTGATCGAAAGGTATGTGATGCTCAACCTCCATTCTGAGATGATGAGAACAAACCCTGCCCAATTTGAAAGCAAAGGCTATAAGAGAGTTAGCCCAAAGATAGTTCAAACTAATGATATAATCATTTTCAATCTAGAAATAAGTATAGTAACAATTGTGAACTTTAGGAGAAATTTATTGTCCTGGTAAACTCTACGTATATATCAAATATTATCTATGAACCTCCTCCATAATTTGTTTATGGATCTCTCTTAGATTAAGAATAGAGATTTGGATAGTGGAAGATTGTCAATTCTAGGACAAAAGTAGGCAAAACAACCATAACTCCACATACTAAACCATAACTCCACATACTAGGAGTCCGAGTATCCTTATTTACCTAGATGCATTGAAAAGTAAAGCACACGAATATAATACCTATGATTACCAAGACCAAAACAAACTAATTAATGAAGCTAGTGCAATAAGTTAATAATGGAAAACAACACCTAATGATAAGGAGGATAAACCTAAAACTCTAAAAAAAATTGACATTAAGGGTTGATATTTTAGATCCATTAATTTTAGAGAAAATGAAAATTAGACACTCTCAACACATGGCCATTCTATTTATTGAAGCCATTGATACCAAATTTCACATCCACATAATAAATTCTAGGATATGTAACCTTGTGAAAAAGGATAATCTAACACTAAACATCCTAAACTAAAGATGAGAACACTATTTGTCTAAATGAATTTGAGTAGTCTAAACCCTTATTGATTTGGTTTTTAAAAATAGGATCTAGATATTAAATTTACTTCTAATAAAAAAATACTCTTATATAAATATATACACAAATTTCTTTATTTTTTAATTTAAACTTTATTAAATAAGTTTTTGATAAATATTATTATAAATACATTAAATTACATTTAAACATTATTTTTTAAATACATTAAACTACATCTAAAAATTTGTTATTGAAATATTAAGTGTCAATCCTTTTCTTTTATACTTAATTAAATTTAACAAATATATCTTATTTACAAATAAAACTTAAAAACTTGTCAATTTATGAATGAAATTTAAAAAACAAATATTAAATTAATTAAAATAATTACATCAAAAGTTATGCAAAACAATAAATCAAAGAAAAGTCCAAAAATTATATGATATTCTATCTATAACATAGACAATACATATATACAAATGAGTCTTTAAAAACAAAGATTGACTTAAGACTAATAATTACATACAAACTTATACAAAACAATAAATAAAAAAGCCCACAATTTATGTAATATTTTATCATTATATAGATAATACATGTATTATTTACCTATATGTTTCTTAAACTAATAATGCGTCACTCTTTCCCACTCAATAAAATGAAGCTTATGTATTAACTGCATACTAAATGATTTGTTTCGTTTTTTATTTCCTTCCAACAAATCATAGCATTACCCTTGAAATCAACTATAAAAAAAAAACACATGTTTCCATGATTTCCTTCCACAAATCAGAGCATTAGCTTTAAAATCAACTATCAATTAATTTTTTTTAGGAAACAAAATAACATAATTTTTCATAATTTCCTTCCACCAAATTCCATAAAACAAACTAACATATATTTAATTTCCTTCCAACAAATGAGTATTAGTTTTAAAATTAACTATCAATTAAATTTTTTAGGAAACAAACTAACATAAATTTTCATAATTTCCTTCCACCAAATTCCATTAAAAAAAAACCTAACATACATTTAATTTCCTTCCAACAAATTCCTTGATTTCCTTTTAACAAACCATACACCAAATTTCATTTAAAAAAAAACTAACATACATTTAATTTCCTTCCAACAAATTCCTTGATTTCCTTTCGACAAATCATAACATTGGCCATGAAATCAACTATCAATACAAAATCCCTTAAAGTTCTAAATATGGTTCTGTATATAAAGTTCTAAAGTATACAAATCCTTAATCCAACCAACAAATCATAACACTAACCATTGAGAATCTCTTTATATATCATGAAATGAAGGAATAACTCGACTTGATTTGATTTTAAGGCATTTTTCATATAAATCTACCTCACCCTTTTTAAATTCAATTGAAATTGGTAGACCATGGTGACTCAATTCTTATAGCTTTTTAGTTAATCTTATAATAACCTTTAGATAACCACAACGATATAATTCAACTGGAGTTGTAAATTGGTAGGAGATGGTAACTACATTCTTACATTTTGTTAATCTTAAAATGACTATGATTCTTTTTAAATAATGTATTATAATAAATTCAATTTAAGGAAATGGTATATTTAAAATATATACGCTAAGTTGTGTCGGTCCTATTTTCACTGGTATAGTCATTAATCTTCTTCTTTATGCCGATGATATCATTCTTATCGAAAGGAGTCTCCATGGTCTTGAAACCAACTAAGGACCTTCAAGGATTTTTTCTCCAATATGGGTATGACTGTTAATAATGATAAGACTAAGGTCATGATTATTAAATACAATAAGATCCCTTATGATACCTTCGTATATGACAACAACAACTTGGAGGAAGTGACTTCATACAAATATCTTGGAATTGATATTCACCACAAGATCAATTGGAATTATAGATTGAGAAAATGATTATTGGGGGATGGAAAACTTATTATGGGCTTGAAAACAATTGTAAATCAATTGATCTTTGGAATTGGGATAAGAAGAAACTCCTCTTTGAGACTCTTGTTACACTTGTTGTTATTTATGGATGTGAATTATGGGACTGTAGTATCTCTCGTGAATCTTGGAGAAAGATAGAGAAAATACAAAAGAATTTTATAACCTATAATCTCAAAATTAAAGGAAATACTCCCTATCCCATCCTCCTTTTAGAAACAAGCCTCTCCCCCATTGAGAGCATGGCTATGACTAGATACCTAATGTATAAGAACAAGTTAAACAACATGGAAGACAAGAGGCTTCCTAAAATTGCTTCAAAATCGAGTCATAACCAACATTGACTCAAGCGAGGATGGCATAAAGATGCTCGGTCTTGGCTAAACTATTGGGGAATCATGGAAGACACCATTTTTCAGAATAAAGATACTATTAAAAAAAATGTCAAATCAAAATTTAAGGAGAAAATGTGGTGTGATAAAGAGTTAAAGGAAAAAAGAAAATTAAGGTATTATAAAGATGCAATCAATCGTAATATAGAAGATCAAAATTATCTATCTATTTTGCCAAGTGTACAGAAAAAAATAAGCATTGCTAAGATAAGAACAAATTCTCATGAGCTCCATAGTGAAACTGAGCGTTGGTCAATTCCTAAAACACCATGGGATGAAAGAGTGTGTCACCTTTGTGACACTAAGAAGGTTGAAGATGAAAAGCACTTTCTCTTAGATTGTCTAGCCTATACCCATATTAGATCTCATTTTCAAAATATTTGTCACACTNATCATCATCATCATCATAATTATAAAACATAGTTTACCAATTTGATAATGAAAATGTTATTTCAACTAAATTTTTATTGGAAAAACATAAATTTTAATTTTTAATTTTTTCAAATATTTAAATACATATTTCTTTCACTTTCCTTATTGATAAATGATGTAGGTTATTCCTTTCTTCATCTTACATATTAATGCTGTCTTATTTGATTTTAAGAACATTTTTTTATTGATTTATTCAACAATTCATTTTTATATTAAAAAAACTCTATTATTTTCATCATTAAGTTCTTTATATTTTTATCAATTTTCTTCCATTTTTAATTGTTGTAAGAAGAGGAGAAGGAGAAGAAACCTAAAAGAATGTCATTATGGTTAGAAGTCATAGATAACAACACTAAATTATTTCACCAATTTGCTAATTTTAGAAGAAATCTCAATACAATATGGGAAATCAAAGACAAAGAATGGATAGTGATCAACTTCTTCCTTGAGAAAAGTGAAGCGGGGGCTAGATTCTTTGAAAATATTTTCATAGCTCTTGAAGGGTATCCAATTCAGTAAATCCTAAAAGTAGTGTCAAAATTCCCAGTGGTCTTCTCAGATGAGATGAATCAGGCTTTGAAAGAAGAAGTGTTGGAGGCAAAATTACTAGCTGCACTCTCTTCCATGCAGAATGGGAAGAGTCTGAGACCAGATGGATTTACAGTCGAATTCTTCTATCTCTTTTATGACATGATTAAGGAGGAATTGTTACTGATGGTTAGAGAATCCCAAAGGGTAGGAAAGATCCATGTGTCCCTAAATTCCACCTTCTTATGCCGCTTTCCCAAAAAGCAAGACACAGTCTCATTTGGGGACTTTTGACCTATATCTTGCTGCAATGTTATTTACAAGATAATAACCAAGATTATTTCAAGATGTTTAAAACCCATGCTGAGTGAAGTTATAAGAGAGGAAAAATTTGTCTTCTTGCAGAACTTGAAAATCCATGATGCGACAGCGATATCACAAGAGGTCCTCCACTCTGTAAAAAAGAAGAGTCTTAAAGTGAAAATTCTGAAACTGAACCTTTCTATAGCATACAATGGAGTGAATTGGACCTTCCTGCGCTTGGTGCTCCTTCAACTAGGGATGAAATTAAATACAATAAATTGGATTATGGGTTGCCTCTAGAGCTCTTTGTTTGCAGTACTAATTAACACATCCTCTTCTCGATTCTTTAAAGCCTTGAGAGGTCTCCAAAAGGGATGACCTTGCTCTCCATTCCTTTTCTTGATTATTGAGGAAGTGATAAGTAGAATGATGAAGGAATCCATAACAAATGGGGTGCTGAGAGGAGATAGGATGTCATATTTTGAGACTATATCCCACTTATTGTTCATCGATGGCATTTTTCTGCAATGTGTTTGGATCTCAGAGAGACCTTTATGCCTTAAAAATAATCCTTGACTTGTATTGCAAAACCACATGTATGTCAATCAATTCAGATAAGTATTGTCTTATCCTCAATAATTGTTCATCTGTTGAAACTAATTTTTTCCTTAATATCTTTCCTACCCAAAGAAAAATCTTGGATGAGGGGTTCAAGTATTTAAGGTTCTTTCTCAAACTAGAATGCTACAATTGAAAGGAATGGGAGTGGATTATAAAAAACGTGGAAGCCAAGGTTTAAATCTAGGTGAATAGGCTTCTTTCAAGAGGAGGAAGGTTAGTCCTCCTAAAGGAAATACTAGAAAGTATTCTAGTTTATTGGAATTCCATTGCAGCTGTCCCCAAGGGGGTTTTAATGAAGATCCGTAAACCGATTTTCCAATATCTATGGGAAGGTAAGAAGTTCCCAAGCAGAATCCACTTATCTAAATGGTCATATATAGCAATCCCCAAATATTTAGGGGGTTGTGGGTTAAAATATATCTGCCCCTTTTCCCGATCCCTAGCCGGAAGAAATTTGTGGAGGTTAACGCAAGGAAATTAATTGTGGGTACGGGTTACAAACTCTAAGTATTACATCAATATGTCTATCCCTGAGTGGTTTAGTGTTACCTTAAAATATACGAAAGGATCAATTGTTTGGAAGGCCTTAGTAGAGGCATTGCCTTTGGTGGGTAAATGGTTTTTCTAGATAGTAGGGAATGGGCATATCATTCTCCTCGGCGAGGACCCCTAGTTGGGTGATGGAAAATATTATAGACTATACTCTCCATCGATCCAGATCCTTTGGTAACAAAATATATTCACGATGAATGATGCCCAAGTAATATCTACCCATCCTAGAGGCTGCATAGGATGGAAAGATGCTACCTCCCTTGGGCTCTCCGAATATTTAGCAGAGGAATGGGAAAAATTCATTGGATTGCTATGTGAAAAATTCATTATTTTAGATGACAAAACCATAGATTCATTATGTTGGTCCAAAAACCCGAAGAATGGATCCTTTATAGCAAAACTAGGCTATAAAGCCTCACATGAAGAAAGATTCATAGGATCCAAAAAATGGTGGTGGGGACCACTATGAAAAATAAAAGACCCCCCCCCGATGTAAAATCTCCCTATGGATTTCTCTTAATAACAGATTAATTACTTAGGACAATGACATCAAAAGGGGTTGGTGTGGCCCAATTGTTGTGCTCTATGGAAAACAAACTATGAAACCATTTCTCACTTATTCATTTCTTTCCCGTATGCATCCCAAGTTATGAATATGGTGAAGGAAAAGATGAAAGTTAAATCAGACTGGAACAAAGACAATTTGGAAGAGTGTTTCAAGGACTAGTTATAAGATAGACCAATTAAAATTTATGCAGGTCTTCCAAGTATTTTTATTTCCAATATTTGGTGGGCTCAAAACAATTCCACATTCAAGGAAAAATTTGTGCCACTAGAAGTTAGTACGACTCTAACGCTAAATCAGGCTACTGAATTTAGAGAAGATCTGAACGCAATAAAACCACATAACCCTGTTTTTCTGTCAATAGATTATGAAATTCCATGGGGGTATTTTGATGGGGAAAGCCAGGGGCACCCTCCTATGTGTGGAGTAGGGGTCATGCTGTACATTAATCACAACCAATACATTTTTATCAAATATGCACGAGGTTCAAGTTCCAACACCAGGGCAGAATTCATAGCTCTGTGGACGCTGTTAGAGGCAACAAATAAAAAATATATCTGAAAGCTTCAATTAAGGGGTGATTCTAAGCTGATTATTGATTGGGATAGGCATAAAAACTCAGCTCAATACATAATATTAACCACAATCATGAGAGATATTAAGCTTGCTTTTCAGTCTGTTGAGTGGCTAACATTTCACCACATCTTTCATGAACTTAACACCAAAGAGAATGTACTATATAAAGAATCTCTTGCACTGACAGTTGGGGCCTTCGGGTTTTGTAACATCCCAATTTTAACCCTTATGAGCTAAAATGTATTATGTAATTATGACTTAGGCTGGTGAGCCAATACAATTGAAAAGGGGCTAGAGTGCCTAAGAAATGTAATACTTCATATACATTAATAAAATACACCGCTGACTGCAAGATAGACAAGGACAAAAGAGATAGGGGATATGATTCCACGAGAGAGGGGGATTGAGGGGCTAAGTATTTTTATTATTATTTTATTTACCCATAATTGATTTATGGAGAAAAGGGGTTACATGAGCTTCTTGGGAGGGAGGCCATGTGGCTCTTGTATTCATGTAATTATATAAACATCCCTTGGGGGCTGTTTTGGTTATTCTTCTTCTCCCTAGTTCTTGTTCTTGTTCTTCCCATTCCTCACTCATTCTATCTATTTCATGTGCTCATGGGCTGAGCATGGAAACAAATGGCTGGAAGAGGAGAGCCATTTCTAAATGGCTGTAATATAAATTACTAATCCTTCTAGGAGGGAATGGATGCCCGAGTGCATGATCTTCATGGAAGTTTAGATAGAACTGTCCATAGATGAGAATCCTTAGAGTTCCAGTAGGGATTTTTCTTGACCAGTAGCACTTGAGCCCTGGAGAAAAGTGGGACAGGTTGAGGGACTGCATGGAAGAGAAATGTGTTCATTTCTTTGGGTTGTGTAGGCTGAGGGGGAAAGAGCGATGGAAATTTAGATTTACTATGTGGTTGGGAAACCTAAGAGTTAGTTATTCAACTACTGTGTGTTTTAGATTTG
>ML782664.1:608227-622518 GCA_009831015.1 Picea engelmannii
AGACCTAGTATCTTCATTTGTTGTAGGCGATTCATTTTTTCTGATATCTATGCCTCCTTCACTATAGTCGGTTCCAGGTTGACTTGTTGTTGTTCTTGTTGAATCTTGTTTCTAACTTGGTCGATTTGGTGGAATGCACTATCAGTCTCTGTTTTTTCTTTGTGACCTTCCATTTTCCATTCTTTCTCATGTTGTTCTAGTTGTGTTTCTAGTACTCTGTCCTTAGCCAGCTGGCTTTTCAGGGCATCCTTTATCTTTATGTTGGTTGTGGTGTTTATGATTATTTCTACACTTTCGAAAACAACCTTTTGTGCCCTGAGATTGCTATATGTAGCTGCAAAGTATGAATACCAATTACTCAACACTAAATTAAGAGTTGCTGCATTCTTGATGGTGTCGTCCAAGTTATTCCTAACTTCTTTAAACTTAGTGTATTATTCGGTCAGGATGGTGTTTGTCTGCTCATGTAGTTTTTGAGTCAAACTAATTACTAGGCTGTTTTTGTTATAAGCTCTTCTTTTCCTATAGAAGAAAATTGACTTCATGTTGTCTTTCTATGTTAGCTCTTACCATCATTTCGACCAAGTCTTTAAAACCTTCCATGCGGCTCTCAGTTTTTGGTAGCTGCTCCATCCCTAAATGCTTCTTGACTTCCTCTTTGCATTGTTGTAGTATTTTCCTTTGATCTTCCTTTATTTACGACACCTGACTTCCTTCCTTAATAACTTTTTTCCACCGCTTTTTTGATTCTTTTGAGATGGCTTGATGTAATTTGAACATGTCTTAGTCGAATATTTCCGTCGAGTTGAGTGTAGTTTTAGTAGTTGATCCAGATGAGATGGAAGGTAGGGTTGTTTTGATGGTGATTTTCGGTGGTTTCGTTTTCTTACTCTTCTCTATCGTTTTTGTCGACCCCTGTCTTTATCTTGGCCTTGTGTTGTCTTCTATGCAGATGAGTGAGTCTGCTACTGTTGTGCAGATGAATGAGTCTGATCAACATTTTCCCCTTCTATTGTTTCCTCCTACTCTGTCTGTTGTGTTTATTTTTGTAGGGGAGGTTACTGATCCTGCTTCAGTCCTTGCTCTGTATCCTTAGTCAGAGGGTTTTCTGGGAGGGATTCTTCTCTATGTTCCTACCTTTTTTGTCATTCTTCCAAGTTATCTTGTTGCTTCACTTGTTCGGCTTCTGTGGATATGCCTTCCATTGTCTCTACTGGCTCTAATTCATGAGTATCAACGTCCTGGGTGCTAACTTCCTAGGGCCTGACCTGCTTCTATGCACTTTCCAATGGATGGGTCGACTGTGTTGTTGCTTCTGCGACTGAATCATGCTGCTATAGGTTGTCGATTTCGATCTCTTCATCGACCAACGTGGTCAATTGATCTGACTCTATTGCTTCTGAAGAGTGTTCTATAATAAGTTGTCTTTTCTTCTTTTTCTACGGTCATTCCTCAACTACTGGTACTGGTTCGAGTAGTGGATATTCTCTTGTTAAGTCAATTGTTATGCTAGTCTTTCTTTCTTTCTTATTGTTGACTATCGTCCAAATTATATTTCTGTGCACACCTTCATGGTTTGTGTCTGGGTGAAAATGGTCTCTTGGCTGTCAAGGATATTTTACTTCTTCTTCCCTCTTGTTTCAAATTGTTGAATCATAGCTTTGATTTTCTTAACCTATTCTTTTTTATTTTTTCTTTTTTCTATAGCCTCCTTCATTGTTGGGCCAACTAATGAACCCAAAATTTTCTTCATGGTAGATGCCTCTTGTTGGGTCTGCCTCTCCGATTTCTTGATTTTTCCAACAATTTTACTTGCTATACTAACCAAATTTCCTTGGATTACCGGGTCATCAAAATCAATTCCTTCCTCAAACTGGAAATTTTCCCTCCAGATTTGTTTTGTGTCGAACAAAATTTATTCGATTTCGATCACATTTTTCCCTTTGTCTCTTTTTTCTGCTAGCTTTCTTTTTTCGGGGGAAGTCCTTGGAAGAGTCGTTGCTGGTGTTCCTAGGTCTTCCACAAAAGGGATAGTGTACAACAACTCTTCTTCTCTTTCCTCTTCCTACTTTGCATTGGTAAGAGGAAGCACCATCGATAGGCCCGACTGAATGATTTCAAGGGGTATTTCTAGGTCCTCTTCTGTTTGTCTTTCTAAATTTTTGAAAATTTCCTCCATAGTCAGTTGGTAGTGTAATTCCTTGGGTTATGGGGCCAAATCCACTCCACACCAAATTTTGGTGCAGTTGAGTTCCAATTAGATATGGAAAGGTAGTGGCAAGGACCGATGCACTACTTGTTCAACTCACAATTTATGTGAGGCATTCTTTAAGTTTCCAATCCATAGTTGAAGCATTTATTGCACAGACATCGATCTAGAGGCACCAACATCTTCTGCTACAAGGATTATGTATTTTTCCATTATGGTATTTTTTGATTGTAAATACTGGGTCACCGACTGGGCTATACTATTCCATTGCGATCCAAATTAGTAAACATGGGAATTTAATTTCCTTACCTACTTCTTGGCATTCCTTGAAGTTTGTGCGAATAATGTCGGCTAAGTAATCTACCCAATTAAAGTCATAAAACTTTTGAAATACTTGGCCAATCGATTCAATCATAGTCATTTTGACATCGGATGCTTGAACTTCTAGTGTGAAACACAGAGATATGATTATCGCAGTCCATCTGGCGTGCATGTCCAAGGTTTTATTGATGAGGAGTCACTTTGAGTTCTTGGTTGTTCTCATCTCGGTCAGAAACTACATCCACTCATTTGCATTGGTGTTTTTTGGTACATTGATCCTTGTCTTCAGAATTCTGATGATTCTATGTATAAGGCCCCCTGTGATTGCTATTGGTTCTTCTAACTAGACATATCCTTCATGGTACCGACTGATTATGAATTTAGTTGCTTCTTCCTTCCAACGAACAAAGTCGGTGACTTGAGGTGCTCCTAATATGTGTTTGATTCTTGCATTTTCTAGGAATTTTGTTTTTGTCTTCCAATGGCCTTCCTCCATCCCCCATTCTATGAATTTTCCCATTATTTTCTCTAGTCCATCTCCTCTAGCCACAATTGTCGGATGTTCTGCATCCATATTTGCGGCGACGCTGCGTTCACTCTGTCGAACTTTTGTCTTGATCTTGGTTCTTCCACTGTATCAAAGACTTGACCTCCCATTCTCAACATATGTGAATTGAGTTCGACCGTATTCATCAAGTCTGGGGAAATTGCGGGTTCGTTCGTGTGCTCAGTCGGTTCTATGCTTTACTGTGGGGGAGAGAATAATAGTGACACAAAGTCATAGGCGTCCTCTAGATTTATAGCCAAAAGCAGTAAATTCATATTAAATGCATCTATTTGTTCCATAGAATCATGTGCCTTGGTCATAATTGCTGATGGGTTGGTCGAATCGTATGAGGGGACGTCTAGGGTAGTGCCTTGTTGGCACACATACGAGTCTTGTTGAGCATTAATTGCAACGGTTTCCACTTGATTGTTGTACGTGTTGAGTTGATCCACAATTACATTAGTGGCTGTGGAATGATATTCTACGTTGCGTTGAACATTAATGTTTCTATCGTGATTTTCAGTCCTTTCTTGTCGTGGTTTAAGTGCACTGTCCTTTTTGGAGTTGAAAATTTTGTGGTCATTTTTTCCTCATGCTCGATCGACTAAGTCTCCTCTGTTGATCCTTGGTCGATACATGAATTGACCGACTTTTGATTTTGTATTATCAGGTTTCCTATTGTTGGTTCTTCTTGGTCGATGGTCTTGATAATTACTCTACTCATCTATTTTAATGTAATTCCCCTTATTTGTATGATAACTTCGCTCATTTGAACCTCACTCACTTGATTGGGATTTTCCTCGATCAATTGATTGTTGCTTCATGAGTATTTTCCACAAATATGGAGATAGGGTTGTGTGTCTATGTTGTCTTCATCTGCTTTCTCCTTCAATTTATGACTCAACCAAGGGATTCTTTCTCTTTCCATTCTTATTTTTCCTTACTTTTCTTCAATGCTTTGAAACTTTTTTAATACTTTATTTTTCCTATAACAATTTTTTGTACCAAAATTCTTTAAAACCGACTTTAGTTTATTAATGTAAGAAGAATTTATTTTCTTAGTAATGTTATTAATCTACATTTTTTGATTTTGACCAGTCTGTTACATACAAATCTCTAGTTCTAGTCAGTACCTATTGGCATTAGTTTTTGTAGAATTTGCCAACAAGGTTCATCATTCGTATGTAATGTACTTCTTTATTTGGGCTCCATTAATTAATTTTTTAAATGGATGCCCCAAAAACGTTTGTAGTTGAACCGATCCTGCTGGTCGAATATCTTCTATAATATACAGACCAAGCCATGTTGTTTCTAATTTTCTGGGTTTTCCTTTGATTCGACTGTCATAAAATAGAACCATGTCTCCATTTTTCATCTCCTTCTTTTTTAGATTTCGATCATGACATGCTTTCTTTTGTACTTCTTGGTGGTGCATTTTTATTAATATTCCTTCTTCTATATTATTCAATTGGTAAAGTCGATCATTCAAGCTTATGTCTTGGTCCAATTTGGCAATAGTCGCTACTCTATCTGAGTTGGTCCAGTAGTGAAGTGGGATCACCGATTCTTATCCATAGACTAATTTAAAGAGGGTCTATCCAGTCGATCTCTTATATGCAGATCTATATGCCCATAGAACTAGAGGAATTTTGTAGTCCCAATCATTCTTGTCGATGTTGTAGATTTTAGTGAGTCCTTTGTGTAACATTTTATTAAATGATTCAGCAACACCATTTGCTTGGGGATGATATGTAGTTATTCTTCTGTGATCAATGCAAAATTTCTTTAGAAGGAGTTGGATCATTTCATTTACAAAGTGTGTCCCTTGATCACTGATTAGTGTTAGTGGACATCCAAATCTTGTTATTATGTTGTCATAGATAAATTTTGTTGCGACTTATTTAGTACATGTTTCCACTGGTTTTTCTTCTTCCCACTTGGTCACATATTTGACTGGAATAATAATATATTTTGCGCATGTTCTTCTTTCTCTTTGGGTAAATAAACTGATAAAGTCGATGGCCCATATTTCAAATGGTAGATTAGAGCTCACCGACTGTAATGGAATTTCATTTTTCCAAAGAGGTTGTCCTATTCTTTGGAAGATGTCACATTTTTTAACCTATTCCCGACAATCTTTGTGTAGGTTCGGCTACCACAGACCCACTTGAAGTATCTTGCAAGCCGTCATGTTGGCCTGGAAGTGGCCCCCAACTTGTCCCACATGTGCTTCGTTGATGATGTCTTTTTGTTCATGTTCTAAATCACATATCCTCAAGATTTCATTGGGTCCCATTTTATATAGATATCCATTTATTATGGTGAATGGAACTTCCCTCAGATATAACACTTTATTTTTATTTGCTAGGAGATCTTCAGGTGCCTTCCGCTCTTCCAAGAAATTTCCTATTTCTTCCAGATATTTTGGGGTTGCCTCAACACGAAATAGATGTGTGTCTGGAAGGTCGTCCTCTATGCCGATCAAGTCCTCCCCTGTCTCTAGTCGGGATAGATGGTTGAGACAGACGCTCGTTTTTCCTGGTTAGATGATTATATCAAATTCAAATTCTTGGAATAAAAATAACCAACGACATATTTTTCCTTGATGTACAAGTTTATTGAATAGATACTTTAGTGCTTGATGATATGTAAAAAATGTAAATTGGTTTGCAAATAAGTAATGCCAGAATTTCTACAATGCAAGGATCATCGAAACGACTTCACATTTTGTGGTCAAGTAATTCCTTTATTTTTTTATTTACCTTCCAACTAGCATAAGGATTAGGGTGGTTGATTGTGTCATCATGTGATTGTGTGAGAATTGACCCTACAAAAACATTTGAAGCATCGATATGTACGTGAAATCTTCTCGACCGGTCAGGGAATTTTAATATAGGAGCTTCGACCAATTTTTTCTTTAATAATTCAAAGGACTCTTGGCAGTCTTGGCTCCATCTAAACTCAATTTATTTCTGGAGCAACTCATCCATAGGAAAATTAATATTTGAATAGTGACGTATAAATTTTTTATAATACCCAGTATGCCCAAGGAAGATTTTAATCTGTTTCTGATTTACATGTGGTTTTAAGTTGAGGATGATTTTGATTTTCACCATGTCGACTTTTACACCATCTTTGCATACCGCGTGTCCTAGGAGAATGCCAATCGGGGTGGAAAATATGTATTTCCTAATATTGAGAGACAATTGGATTTGTCTGCATCATTCAAGCATTAATCCAAGCCATTGTATATGGTCTTTAAACAAGATGTATATAGTCAAGTTGTCGAAATAGACAACCATTGTCTTGTAGATGTATTATTGAAATGATTTTACCACTATTCTTGAAAATAGCGCCGGGGCATTCTTTATCCCAAATGGCATTATCTTATAGGCGAAGGAGCCAAATTCAGATAGAAATTTCATCTTTGGTTGGTCTTCTTTAGCTATAAGTACTTGATTATATCTTGAAAACCTTTCTGTGAATCAATAAAATTCATGAACAACGACTTCATTGATTATTTAATTGATGAATGGGGTGGGGAATGAATCTGTTAGAGTCAATTTTTTGAGTCCTCGAAAGTTAGCACAGATTCTTAACATTTTAGGGTCGTGCTTCTTCGGATAAACCACCATAGGACTTTCCCATTCTGCTTTTTCGATTGGATATATGATTCCTACTGCTAACATTCCTTCAATTTCTTTATGGACGATCGACTTGTATTTGTGTGCTAATTTATAGGATCATTTTTTAATCGACTTTGCCCTAGGGATGAGTTGGATTTTCGTTTCTCCCATTTCTTCTATAATTCCTTTTAAATATTTATAGTCTTGGGCAAATACATCTTGGTATTCCTTCAACAAGTCAACTATGTCGGTTGTCTTCTTTTTCGACCTGTAGTCACCTACTCATGTCATTTTGGTTCGATTATCATTTGATATATTGAACTCTTTTGTCTTTATTTCAACATTCATCCATTCTAGTGGTTTTGCTTCGTCAAGGTTTCGTTCCCATTATTTGACTTTGGTGAAGCTTTCCGGGAAGTCGGGCTGTTCAGGATCATCCTTTTCTTCCTTGGTTATTTTTAATACTAATTTTACATAGTTTTGCATAACTGGGTGATCACTTTTCCGTCGAAATCTTAGGCCACGACAACTTTTGTTTTCCATGTCGATTCTTCATGTTTCTTTTTTTTGCTATTCTTTGTTGAAATAAGGTGGCATGTCGATGTCGATCCTACATTGAAAATTGCTTTCCCTTTTTCTTTTTGCATGTCTGGCGTTGGTTTTTCTAAGAAGATTTTAATTTGTTGTGTTTCTTCTCTTAAACGCTCCTCCTCCGGGGTGAATTTGAAGTCTTGGAAACATATTTCCTTGATGTTGGACCAAATGAGTGTATGGCCACATGCTTCTTCTATTTTGTACCATTTTTTTGGTATTTCATCTAGCGTATTTGGAAATGTTCGGCCATACCCTTTCATATCTATATCTTATTCCGCACCATTCATTCTCATAATGGTGGATATGTTCGACTATGTCGTACCCAATTTTGAAGAGGGGAATGTCAGTTGCTTTAGCTAGTTTCTTCTCTCCAAAACATTCTATAAAGTAAGTCAATACAATTGTCCAAGTTTGTAGTCTTGGGAAATGTGTTTCCCACCATATTGCAGCTTGGATTGTCAAGGTTTCCACTAGAATTTAAGTTCTACCTTGTTCTCCAATAGATTTGGAAACTTCTTTGACGTGTGTCGAAGGTGCGTTCCGTTAATTATAGCGAAGTGGCCTTTTCATTGTATTTTTTGTTAGAATTAGCATGGGAGTTTGTCGTAGACTTTTCTCATATAATATGGGTATTGATTGGATTGAAAAACATGTTCTTGGACGTTTAATTGGGATGGATTCAATGGTTCAACTGTATTTTGAGTGTGCTTCATAATTATCTATCTTCCAATTGTATAGAGCCAAGTTGGAGTCTTTTCCAACTGACAAGGGAGATTCTATTGAAATTTTTCCTTGCGCATTTGGTTTGACACAATCTATTTGTTCATTGATTATCTAGTACAAACATCACGCTTCTTGATCTTCATCCCATGATTCACTCCAAGGTTTCCCTTCATTAGTGTCCACGAGGATTAGTATTTTTCTTTCACTCCCTTTTAACTTGATTCTGTCCTTTTCGAGGGAGATATTAGCTTTCATTTGTCATCCCCATGGTTGACTGAAAAGTGTTGCATATGCTAGAATTCCTTCAACTAGGTTGATTACCTTGAATTTGACTGGTGTCAGTATACCCATAATTTGAGTTTCTACGTTTTAGAGTATACCTATAGGCTCTATTAATCTTTGGTCAACAATATTTAGGTAATTCAATGTTGGTTCTAGTGAAGGCCGACCCAACCGTATCCACGAATATCAAGGTAGAATATTTACTTGTGATCCAAAGTCAACGACTACCTGGTTAATCAATACCCCATGTATTTCCAAGTTGACCCATGGGTCATAATATTTATTCTTATAGGAAAGTTGCATGACACCTTTAGATGGTCTTTGTCCTTCTTTATACTCTCTTAGTATATTAAGAAGATCCAACAATCGATCGACTGAATGCTTTTCCTTTAGGAGCTGTAAAAATTCTTGTACAATGTCTTCATTTTGTCTTCCTCTGTTTGGTTGGTCTTGATTAGAATTTTTGAATAATTTAAGCACTTCCCTCATAATCTGTTCTTTTTTGTTTGGATTTTGAAACAAACTAGACTTCTCTACTTGTGGATCTTGTGAGAGGATATTGTTAATATCTTGTCTTATGCCTAATCTAGTAATGACATGTAAGTTCTTTGAATTTAACACTTATTGTTTCAAGAATGCATGTAGGAGGTTCATTTTTTTTTTCATGATCTTATCATGTACTATCAGACAATATTCAAGTGAATGATCACTGACGCCACATACGTTACGAAATTTTAAGTCAACCTGATATTTTATTGGGAAATCAGGGCTAATATGGTCGTCTTTCCAACAATTGTAAAAGTAAGGTTGAACTCAACATTGGAACCCAACTCGACCACACCCACCTCAACCTCGAACTCGACCATAGTAGTCAGTTATTCTCGCGTAGTTGTTATTATGATCAATTTCTTCTTTATGGTAGAGTGTGTGCACATTTGTTCTATTTCATGCATTTAGTCGACACTCGGATGTTCTATGGCTATGTGTTTCACAAATATGACACCATTCGATATTTTTCAATTTGTGCTGACAATCTTGCACAATATGGTTAGTCATAGTTTCACATATGTTACAATATGTCTAAGATTGCACTCATTGTGCATCCGTTGCTCCTTCTACTTGATCGTTGAGGCTACAAGTATCTTTGGTGTGACCATCTTCACTATGTGGTACACCACAACTTGCTTCTTCTTAAGGTTAGATTTTTTATGTTCTACTGTAGATGTTCTATTTTTTATTCTAGCCTTTCTTTCGACGAGGAATTCGATGGGCCATCATCGTTCGATTCAACACATTGTGATTTCTATAATGCATATTCATATGAGGTTATCTTGTAGAGTCATAATGTAGTTCATATTCATTTTAGTAATCCAACTACATACCATTTTACGAGTATATTTTGATCGATTTTCGACGAGATTTGGTTAAGAAGATCTTTGAATATTTTGTCATATTCGCAAACCGAATCGCCTGGTATTTACTTTATTTCTTTCATTTTTTGTGAAACCAAGTGTGTAACATCTTGGAATTTGAAAAATAATACAAAATTTCTCCTTGTTTCTGATTTTGATCGATTTTGATTTTCTGTGAAATTCATAAACCATGTTAGAGCATGGTGTCAAAGAGAAACACCAAATTGTCCCATCTTCTTATCTTCATCTGTGATGTCTGTTGCAAACCATAATTTTTCACATACGAACCAATGTCTCCTTGGATCCTCATCTCCTTCATAAATGAGAATATTATTGAGTCCCATTGTTGTTTTCTTTTTAGGAACAATAGATTTTTGTGATGTCTGAGTCACCACAAGTTTCGACTGGGATGTTAGATTCTCGGTCGTTTTTGTTGTGCCGAATTTTCTGTCGGTCGGTATTTTGACGGGTAATATTTTAGGAGTAATTTCTCCTTGTTTACTCTATCAATTAATTCTTCACTCTGATAACTTTGGTATTTATATTCGACGATACATCGATTTAACAGATCTTTCGGTTCACAACTATAATTTATTAGATTATTTTTTTCTCTTCATATGATATTTGGTAGGGGGGCTGGGTCAGTGAGATCCTTGATGTGAATGAGCATTTTATCGACTTTGTTTATTTTTGGCTTGACAATGAGCATGTTGGGTAAATTCCCATGCTCATCGGTTCTATACCATATCTTTGTAGATTGTTCGTCGATTTGAAGTCTTTTCTAGAGGAATTGTCTATTTCAAGGGATGTTTGCTTGAATAGGAGGAGTGCATATCGTTGGTCCTGACTCTTCCTAATCCATGATTTTGGTTTGGTATTCAGGTTGATGGGTGCCCATGATATCCTCTATCAACTGCGATTCATTACTTCTATCAGGGATCGTCGCGATTGCTGTTATTGCTAGGTGTGGTCTATTTCTTTTAGACTCATACTGCTCACGCACTCTATTAGGATGATCTTCTCCGACCATTTTTCTCTCTGAATTATGGCTATTCCATAGGTTATGAATCTCCTCTCTTTTCTTTTTCCACTTGTCCCGTTCCAATTTTTGGATATCAGTTGATAACTTATGCATTTTCTTTCCTCCCAGACATTTATTCTTCAGTAACATAAATCGTGGTATATTTTCCTTTTCTTACGACATCTCATAGGTTCGAATGAGCCCCCATTGTTGGCCCAACTTACTCTAAGTCGGTGAAGATGACCATGTTTATTGGCTCAAAAAATAGTCCCAGGCTTGTTTTGTATCTTTGCACCTTTCTTCTAGGAATTCTGCCCACTTTTCGTCTCTCTCTTCCCAATTACTATTTTGTGGTGGTGTACCTAGTCGAGGTAGGTACTCAACACTGTCATCAATTCCTTTATCGAGAAATATTTTATGAAGAAGTCTAGGGATGATGCATAATAATCCGTTGTGTAGCTCACTATAGAATTTATCTTTTATTGTGTCGAGGGAATTTTGATCCTCGATAACTTGTTTTGTTATATAATCTTCAACAATTCTGTCAACTCACTTGTGTAGATTTGTTCGACCTCTGTTTGTAAGATTGAGGGTTAATGTTTTCGTCAAGATTCAATTTACGCATTACTGAACTTGGTGATGTACTTGAATAAGGATTCATGGATAGCTTCTAGAAATATTTTGTGAGTCTAAGAGAAAAATAATGATCGTGCTTCTGCTAGCAATATGTTATTTCTTTTTGCGTAGTTCTTAACGTAACTCTGAATTTTTCTCTCCCACCATTCGCTTATGTCTTCTAAAGTTATCATCTATGTGATCTTCTACATGCCCAGGTTCAGAACTACTGGAAACAAAACCAATGTTGTAATCTAGGGAAAAGTAGGGGATTGTCACCAATAGTTCATCACATAAGAAAGTATAGAATCACATACTCATACATATAGACAAAGATATACACAAAGTAGTGGAAGCCCAAAGAACAACACTTTTTTATATATAGATATATCAATACAACACAACAAAGACACTTTCTATGATACATGATTGTCTATTTATACTTACATATTAAGTTACCAGGAAGTTGTAACTACTTAACTACCAGGGTCAGTTGGTTAGTCAGGACTTCAACTGACTTATACTTTCGAATTCGACAGTTGACCGACTAATTCTTAGTCGACTGTCGGGTCTAGTCGACATAGTCGACTAACCCTTACAACAATTTCTTTTAATCAATTTAAGGAGGAATGGAATAATTAAAGGTTAGGAATTTTTCTCTCACTCCATTACCCCCCACACATATATATACAAATAATAAGCATACCACTTTTGTGAGAGAATTAAATCTCAATAAAGAATATTATCATTCCTACTTAAATAATTAATCAAAATTTTAATGATAATATTTTACTTTATTCCTTAAGGAATAACAATGTAAAATTTGATTATGAACATTGTCTTTGTTCTTTAATCTATAAACTATTGTAAATAATCCACTAATATAGTTTTTCACAATAAATCTTACAATATTTTATTTTAGATTTCAAATTTAATATTACTAACTTAACACATAAAATGTTAAAATAAATTGAAATTGAAATGAAAAAAATTAAGCAAACAACACACTATCCACACAATGAACACAAGATGTACCTCAAGAAAACCAAATATTGGAAAAACCCAACTATAAAGTGAGGCTTGTGCCTTTCTCTTTTCTTCTTAATGCAATGCAAATACAACGAAAGTGCACTCACCATGGAGTTTCCATGGACACTCTGGCTTGTATGATTACTACAATATCTTCTACTTGCTTTGTTCTTCTTCAATATCCCACTCCTATAGGCTTTGTTATACTTCAATATCCCACTCCTAGATGTTTTTCTCAACTATGGAAAATAAATATTACCATAAGAATGAAATCCCTACCTATCTTAGCATCCCGGTATTTAATATGGCTTGATAATCATCTAGGCTCAGGATTAAGGTTTTTGCATGCCTCAACTCTCAATTAAGGTTAGGGTTTTAAACCCTCTAGAATCTTCTTGAAAGTACACATGTGATTTGCTCCACATGTGTGACTAATGTGAGCTAATGTGGCATCCACTTCGTATCATGGTGGTCAATAGGATAGGTCAACTTGCGAGAGACATAACTTCTGCATATGAACTTTGGTTGAGGTGATATTTGCATTGTTGGAAAGCTCTCAAAGTGTACAATAACGCCGAGAGGTTGTGAAATTTATTCACAAAGCTTTAACCCCAAAAATAATCATTCAAAGTGTCAGATAGATTTCAAAATTTTATGGACCTCAAATCATGAAGGGATACCTACCCCTAAAATGAATCTACAAACCAATAAATACAATTTTTTCAAAAAAAAACAAAAAACAAAATAGATAGCAATTATATAATAACCCATTTTAATATTCTTTAATTCTTATTTCTTTAAAAACATCTTATTTCTAAAAGAACATCATTTAATAGAAATGTTGTTTATGTTGCTAAACAAAACCACTTGTTTATCATTTCTAGTGTATAGAAGATGCAAAGTAAGTTTGCCATGAGTTAGAAGTAAAAGCAATATTGCTACCGCTCCTCTTTTATCATTATTTATTTTAAAAGGGAGAGAGATGATATCCATCATGGAAACTCCTTAGTAAAACAAATTAGCCAAAAGTGTTTTAGAAATGTATATGTTATCAGGGAATATGCTGACAGAAAGTTTAATACTTAGGTTTCATGCATCTAAACATTCATGTATCACTTTGAAAAAGTATAATCGTTTTGATTGTAACAATGTATACAAATTAGTTGCTATGGAAGAGTAACGTGCACACAACGATAGATATTGATAGTGATTTGTTCTTTTTTCTTTGGCATGGAAAATTCAATGTACTTATGGTCATTGCCTTTATAATGCAAAATAAGGTCAACTGATGGGCCCACTTGGCATGTGATTATTCATCAACTTCTCCATGTGATTACACAAAATCTTGGAAAGTTCCTAGTCCATGTGACACAATCGAAAAAGCTAGATTTTTTGCGAGATTGGAAGGTACTTGTGATTTTTTGGAGGGATACTCTTTCTTAAAGTTGGTTTTACAATGGGAGATAGAGATTGTTTAGTAATTGAGATTGTAATGATAATGACATGTATTCAAATTTTATTCGGTACCATATCTCCACCATGTATTGTAAATGAATTATTAAGTATGGTAAATAAATTATTTAAATTTTATTTAGTACCATATCTCTACCATGTATTGTAAATGAATTATTAATTTAATAACATATTTTTTAATTTTAAAGATGAGAAAAAATATATCTTTTATATATTTAAGATTTGTTTTAATTGTATTGAGAGTAGTAAAGTGTTTTATAGTTTAGTATGAGGGATATGTTGTCACGTTAAATTATATTACATGATAAAAAAAATTGAATAAGAAATAAATAATTATGTATATGACAACACATAAAAAATTAAACCAACCTAGATTGATCTTAAACTCAGATATATCAAACACCGAGAGGGATCAAATTTTTTAGGGTGCATTTTTTTT
>ML782664.1:629197-640612 GCA_009831015.1 Picea engelmannii
TTTTTTTTTTTTTTGGGATTTGGGATTATGTAATGGGTATGGGGATGTCGGCCCATGGGTTTACCCATGTCTAGCCCTATTTTGTAAAGTATAAATAGATGTATAAGCAATGTAAGGAAGGGGATGTGAATATCTGTGTGATATTGGGGTAAGTGCTAGTGATCGATCTATGTGATCAAAGGATTGTAAGTTCTCTGTGCATACTGTGTGAATCTTGCAAAGCTGAGTGAAAGTGACTTTAAAATTCTTAGTGATATATCCTAGCTCGGGGAAGGAGGATCTGGTAAGGTGCGCGTATATCTTCTGTCCTATGTGGAGTAGGGTTTTGAGATTTGTGCATGTAACTGATTAACATAATATAATAGAAGAGAAGAAGAGTTGGTGGACTTAGCCCCAGGGTGGGGGTGAACCACGTATATGCTGTGTTGCTCTGCTTTGTGCGATGTGTTGATGTGTTTATGTCTTTACTTGCTAAGTTCTTTGATATAGATAGATAGATCTGTTTATGCTTTGTGCTAACGATGTATATGGATGTTAGATCTGACCTATGTGAATGTCCTTAGTTCTTGAATCTGCTAGATCTAATCTACCTCTCTATGATAAGTGCTTAGATACATCAGATCTGAATGAATGATGCGATGATCTGTTTTATCTGCAGAGTAGATAATGGTCAAATATTAATGAACTGTCAGTGCTAAGTTCTCTGTTAAGTGTTAGAATCACAGATATCTGTCCCAACTAAGGTTGCAGACACTTGAGTCCTGCAACCACCCTTGCATCTACCTCAGGTGAGACTTCATCTGCTTCGCAGTTGTTGTTGAAAGGGCCGATAGTTAGGGTTTTGTTGGTACGCTGTTTTAGCGTTGGACCCTGGGTCTGCCCCTGTTCCAACAAATGGTTCCATTGTTGGGACCTGAAATTGTGATTGCTGGGAACTGAGGAAGAAGAACCTTTGTGCAAAGATTTGACCTGAAACTGTGATTGCTGGGAACTAAGAAAGAAGAAGCTTTGTGCAAAGATTCGACCTGAAAATATGAAATTTCTATGCATGGATTTGTTGCCCTAGTGCGCAACATTCCACTTGACCTATGAAGCTCTGTGCCAAGAAAAGAGGTCAAATATGAAGAAAAGAGGTAATATCTGGAAGCTCTATGCTCTAATAAAGGTAAGAATAGGGAAAAGTTCTAGATTTGAAATCTTTGTGCTCTGTAGAAGAAAGATAAGTGGAAATTTTTGTTTTAACAGTATGGATCTAGTTATGTTTGATATATTCTATCCTAGCTTGATAAATAGGGCACTAATATATGAAATAAGGTTTGACATGCGTAGATATGATAAGAATATTGAAAGATATGTTATACCTATGCATAGAAAGAATGTTTGGACTAACAAGTGGATGCAGGATCCTAGAAATAAATGTTTGTAGGTTATTTACCATGCTCCTAGCATGTAGTACAGGAAAGGATGGGGATCATTTAAAAGAAAGAGAGGATTAAACCTTTGTTACAGTTGCAGAAAACCGAGACATCTTGCTAAGGAGTGCCTCGGGAGAAGACCTAGTTTTCTTTTTTGCAAAGATATGGACCATGAAGTATTGAATTTCCCTCGAATGATTGCTAAGCTTGAAGGAATTAACATGAGACAAGAAAACTCTAAGGCAAATCCAGAAACTACGATTATGGCAGAACCCGAGAAAGTATTAGAGAAAGTATTTCTACAGATAAAAGACACCTTGAATGACCACCGACATGTCATCTTATTAGATATATTCAAAGAGAAAGCATGCATAGAAGAAAGAATATGATACTTCGACATTGACTTTGTTCTAGTTGAGGAAACACAGGTGAATATCATGACAGAAAGAACTTGGGAAGCTATAGGAAGGCCTGCTATGATTCCTTCATTAGGAGGAATAGGAATATTAAAAGGAAAGATGATAAAACTATGTGGAAAGCTCACCCAGATACCTATGAATGCCAATGGGACTTAGACAGAGGAGGATTTTGAGATTGTTAAATTTATTGAGAATAACGCCCCATTTACCATGTTACTAGGAAAACCTTGGATTGAAAGAGATCAGGCTAGAAGGAAGGAAGAAGAATAAGTTTTCGAGAAAAAGAAGCAAGAGTTAAAGGATTTCATGACTAGAAGGATCACACATTTGATTGAAGAACAGAAGAACAAATTGAAGCTATTTAACACCAGAGACCCGGATGTCGAAGTTGCAAGAACACTAGAAGGCCCACAAAATATTGAAGTACCTATTCTAGATAAAGAAGAAGTATCACCCTCAAATATTAGGAAAGAATCTCAATAATGCGAAGTAACTATGCCAAATGCAGATAAGAATCAAAATGGAAAAAGGAATATCGAGATGAATCTCACTGGAAAGAAGGCCAGAAAGATAAGTAAGAAGAGAGCTAAGATTGAAAAGTTACAGAAGGTTCCATAGGGAACTTCACAGAGGAAAATTTTGTTGGAGCTTTGCCGAGATAACAGAACAACGTCACAAGGCACTTCACCAGGGTGAAGAAATATAGCCGTTGGGAAAAATATAACTATTAGGCTGACCCTCTGAACGGGTATAAAGGAATTTATGGTTCACCACCAGACCATTAAACCACACCGTAACAAACATAACCAAGTTAATGAAGGCTTCTCAACTGTTGCAAGAGATCTGTTGCCAAGTTATCTATTTATCCCATCGTGCCATGCACCGAGAACAATTTTTCTAACCATGAAACTGAGGCCATATAATCTTTTCTTTTACACAGTGATCATTGCACTATTGTCCTCTATCCCATTACAGTTTCTAAGTTACTCCTCAAACTTGATATTTCCAACCCTGAGTGTGTATGTCGGATGAGTTCAATGCTATAGAGAAAGTTGTCGAAGAAGTTGTCATCGACCTCATGATTGAATGAGTAATGTTGATGTCTACAGGTATACAAGCGTCATTGACGAGAGGACTGCAAGCCTCTTCGTCGACTGCTCGTGGAGCCGGGTCATCCCGACCCTCAACAGGAAAGAGAACCAAGCACAAAGATGAACTAGCAAATGTGAAGTTGATTCCAACCATATTTCCCGATTACATCCCGCCTTTGGCTAGCGCGGTGAATTGTGATAGTGTGCCAAGAGATTTCGAGTACACCATGGTCGCTGCATACCTTATGAAGGGGATATGCGCAGTTCGATCAGAGCAGGATAAGATCACATCATTGAAGTTCAGGGACTTCAACCTTGGAGATCGCAATATATATGGTATGCTCTCTCTGTACAAGTACCTAACTAGAACGAAGGGAAAGAACTCAAATATCATCCCTCAACCATGGATGATGGACCTCACGCAGTCCACCCTGCTGAATGTCATGAAGATACCACACTTCAGAAGACACCAAGAATTCAATGCATGTGTGAAGATGCTACAGTCGTGTTACCATGGTGGATACTTATGGATAGACCGTCATATTACAGTTGACCCAATGCTGATCCATAGGATCACATAATTGAGTATGCAAGGACCCGACCCGCAGGAATTCTACTCAGGAAAGGCCATAGATTGTGTGCTAGCAAAAAAGATCAAGGATACATATGGAAATGTTGAGAAGGGAACAAGAGGCTACAAGGTAGCTTCCATCCAGAGTGGCGTAGTGCACCTAGCATGTCAACATATATCTGGAAAGTTAGTAAGGAAGAATCGACCTACGTAGGTCACTGACTTTGTCGTTGACCTCGTAGGGAAGTGCGCGGAAGGACTACCGATGAACTAGGCGAAGTACCTAGTTAACCAGTTGGAACTAGACTGCTGAGAAGCAGAGGATCAAGGTTATGAATTTCATTTCAGCTGGCTCCCGATCCTCATTGAATTTGTTTCCTGGGAGATGCTGGAAGGTGCGACCTTCCCAAACATAGAGTCGTTTGAACCGCTTTCTGCGAAGTTCGCTACCCTTTGGTATTCAAGTGATATGAACAAACAATGGCAGTCGAATGCTTTGTTTCATACATATTAACTCTAGATAAAAATATCCATTGAAGATGAGCCTCACATGACTCTAAACACCTTACAAAGGTTTTGACCCCTGATGAAGTTCAGTGCAGATATGTTAGCACTCTGTAATTTGGCCAAGGCTGTGGAGGCAGTCACAGAGGCAACATCAAAACCACTTCGAGTCTTGGATAAAGCCCTCCAAGACTCAGAGAGGGATCTACATTATAGTGCGAGCAAATGAACATAAAGAGTAGCTCCAATCATATTATAAAATCACAAAAGAATACCTTGAGGAGATCACTAAGGAATGGTCCACTGACCTCCTTATCCCCGCTAAACCTACAGATATATATGATCTTGACAGCCCAGAGGACACTCATAAAGAAAAAAATACACCCAAGAAGACTGAGGAGGTCCAAAATTTAAGCAACACCTCAGGAAAGACTTCTTCCATGTCACCTGACTAAGGGGGTGATGATGAAGTAGAATATGAACAGAAGCTAGGCGAAGTAACACTGCCCAGAGACAAGGTTGACCCATTAAATAAGAGGAAGTCCCCCCCTCCCCCCTCGAAACCTTCTTCCTGGAAGAAATCGAAAGCCACCATGACCAAGATGTAGACTGTCCTCACCTCCAATGATTTTGACTTCATCATCACATCCTTGAACGACGCTTCATTGGAAATAGTAGAGAAACAAGAAGCCAAGCAGGAAGAAATATATGATAGAATTGGATTCAAACTAAAAGGGGTACATCAGGCCCTTTAGTCTCCACTGCGCCCCTGCCATCGGGAGAACCAAAGTTGGGAGATGAGCCAACCCAACTCCACAGACTAGATGATATAGTCGAAGCTCACCTTCGATGAGCACATGAATTAATAGAACAAGCCATCTAGGACTTGAAGTAAGTGCAAGGCGTACTCATAGAACAACGCAACACTGCAAAACATGAAAAGATTACTTTCCAAGTGAAGTTTGATGCAGAAAAAGCACAAATGCAGCAAGAAAAATAAGAGTTTCTCGCGGAGAAACTCAAAGTTAAAGAAGCGGTCAGCAGGGCACTTTTCTTTGTGATAGTATTAGAAATAAAAGAAGAGGACTGAGTCACAAAGAAAGTAGAGGAGATCGTAGAAGCTATCCAACAACTACAACAATGCATAGCAGACTTAGAGCTCTGCACAGTGCCTGAGACTTTGCAGGATGTAAGGGATCAAAGAGAAGCAACTGCCCAGAGTGCAGTTGAAAGGATAAAGGCCCTTTCCATGGAATGAAAGAAGTTGAGTAATCATAGTGCCCAGACATATGAGCAACTCACTGAGAACCTAGAATTGCAGGCACTGGAGTCATAGCTCCAGGAAGAAAATCAACAAGCAGAGAGAATACACACACAATTGAAGCCCTTGTTAGCTGTGGAAAGAATGAAGCAATCCAAAGAGCAATGCAACGCCCAGAAGAAGATCCACACTATCTATAACAGAGTTATGGAAGTAACTCAGAGGCTCCAATCTATACAAGATAAGTCTTGATATACCAATTGTTCACAGAGGTCGAAGGATGAGGAGCAGAACTCGAGCAGGTTGTCACTGTAGCTGGAAAACACCTGGAGGGACCTGTTAATGATGCAATCATCCAAGAGTTCGATGAATAGGAGGCCATGGCACATCAAAAATTCGAAGCATATCGATCCATGCTCGAGGCTTTCGAAGCAGAACTACCTAGATCAGAGTGACTTGGGACAAGTCACAGGTGAGTGTTGGGGGCCTTTTGGCCCTTGACCATGTTTTGGGAGATCCTTGGTCAAGTTTGACCTATTTTGGGACTTCGACAGCCTGTCGAAGGAGGAGAGCAGGATGAAGCAGAGATCGCAAGATATCGACCCCTTTTTGGGTCCTTTTTTGGATTTGGAATTATGTAACAGGTATGGGGATGTTGGCCCATGGGTTTACCTATGTCTAGGCCTATTTTGTAAAGTATAAATAGATGTCTAAGCAATGTAAGGAAGGGGATGTGAATATCTGTGTGATATTTGGCTAAGTGCTAGTGATTGATCTATGTGATCAAAGGATTGTAAGTGCTTTGTGCATACTATGTGAAGCTTGCAGATATGAGTGCAAGTGACTGTAGAAGGCTTAGTGCTGTATCCTAGCTCGGGGAAGGAGGATCTGGTGAGGTGCACGTAAATCTCCTGTCCTATGTGGAGTAGGGTTTTGAGCTTTGTGCATGTAACTGATTAACAAAAGATAATATAAGAGAATAAGAGTTGGTGGATGTAGCCCCGGGGTGGGGGTGAACCACGTATATGTTGTGTTTCTCTACTTTGTGCAATGTGTTGATGTGCTTATGTATTTACTTGCTAAGTGCTTTGATATAGATAGATAGATCTGTTTATGCTTTGTGGTAACGATGTATATGGATGTTAGATATGACCTATGTGAATGTGCTTAGTGCTTGAATCTTCTAGATCTAATCTACCTCTCTATGATAAGTGCTTAAATACATCATATCTGAATGAATGATGTGATGCTCTATTTTATCCGCGAAGTAGATAATGGTCAAATATTGATGAGTTGTCGGTGCTAAGTGCTCTGTTAAGTGTTAGAATCACAGATCTCTGTCCTAGCTAAGGTTGCAGACACCTGAGTCCAGCTACCACCCCTACCTCTACCTCAGGTGAGACTTCATTTGCTTCATAGGTGTTGCTGAAAGGGCCAGTAGTTAGGGTTTTGTTGGTGCACTGTTTTAGCGTTAAACCCTAGGTATGCCCCTGTGCCAACATCGTTGTAGATCCAACAAATTTTGAGGCTATTATGGAATGGCCTATGTTGAAAAATGTCCCAGAAGTGTGTAGCTTCATTGGTTTAGCGGGATACTATCGACGGTTCGTCAAGGGATTTTTGAAGATAGAAAATCTGATCACGGAATTGCAAAAGAACAAGTAGTTTGTTTGGACCGAGAAATGAGTGGAGGCATTTTGGAGGCTCAAGGAGCTGTTGACAATAACACTGATACTAAAGGTCCCTAACATGTACATGGACTTCTTGGTATACACTGACACATCCAGTGAAGGCTTAGGAAGAGTCTTGATGCAAGACGATCGAGTGATCTCTTACATCTCGAGAAAGTTGAGAAGGCATGAGGAGAACTATGCGACGCATGATTTGGAGTTGTTAGCCATTGTTTATGCCTTGAGATTTTGGAGACACTTCCTTATGGGATGAAAATTCGAACTAAAAATAGACCACTGTGCTCTACACCACATATTTACACAAAGTAACTTGAACGTGCGACAACGACGTTGGTCACAATTTCTTAGCGAGTACGATTGTTGTAGGTGAATCTCCCTGTGGACAAGTGGATTCCCTCTTGGTCTCTATATTCCTAAGACCAAGACAGAAAAGTGCTTAACATGGACACTAACTTCCTTTTAGGTCTTATCAAGCTAATGAATGAAAGAGAACGAGAAATATATGTACCTTAGTAGCGACGTTTGTCCTTGCAAATTCTTGGTTGAGCTTTGATCTTAAGCTCCCTAATAGATCCTGTAAGACAAACAAAGATACAATGGAATTCCTACTCAACTGAGATTAGCTCAATCATAGATCCATCTACTACATACAAACTCATATGGAACAAACACAAGTTTGAAAGAAACAGGCCAAGCATTGATTATTTAATGAGAACAAGTAAAAGTACTTACAATCCTTTGAATGGAGGTTCAACAACCTCTTCTAGTTCTCTTTGTCCTACCCTTTTTCTCAATCAATCTCCACTGATTTCTTTAATGAAATCTCACTCATGAGATCATAAGTTTGATGTAATTCTCAATCTCCATTGTACCTTTCACCATGAGAAGGCCTCCTTATATAACCTTGGAGAGGTCCAACCACTTGAGTGATCTTTGGGATAAGTTGAGGATTACTCTCCTTCAGTTGAGGATCTCCCCTAAGATCATGCCTTGACCATCTATTTGAATCCAACTAATTTAAGGAATTGAGGGATTCTTCCCTTATTTGCCTCAACAAACCCATAATTTGCTAAAAAGAGGGTAGCGCTCCCCCATAAGGGTGCATAGAGCGCTCAAGCACTCCCCAAAAGAGGCTCATGGAGTGTTGACACTCACTAAAAGTGATTAGGGGAGCTATCCTCTCCAAAATCCATTTTTTTGTGGTTTTCTCAATGTCAAAAGGCTTGTACTTCATGTCGAGTGATTTCTCTTCTTCCAAACTAACCTTTGAGGTGTCTTAAGTGTCTTCATGATGTCGTTAGAGGCACGACATATGCAAGATGTTAGTATGATGTTTTTGACACTTGCAACACTTATATTCAAGATGTGACACTTGCAGACAAGATGCAACACTTACAACACTTGTAATGACGACACTTGTGACACTATCGAAGTGAGTAATTTTGAGGTGTAACAACGATTTCAAGATTACTTACATAAAAGGAACAATGAATAGAGTAGTTGATGGGTTGAGTCGAAGACCACAAATATTTTCGGTGATGCCTCTTCAGACGAATCTATGTAAAAATATTCTAACTTTATAGTGCGACGATGACTGGTACAAAGAGGTCAAGGATTTTATAAAAAAAAATACAATGATGGTACCAAAATTTGATGGATTTACTGTGGAAAACGATAGATTAATGAGATTTAAAAGTTGAATTTACGTACCGCCCAACGACGAGTTGAGGATTTTGATCATAAACGATACTCATAGAGAAGTGTACATGGCTTATCCTAGAGTCACGAAGATGAGGGTAAACCTTAAACCCTTATTCTTTTGGAAGGGAATGAAAGATGACATAGTCAACTACATGGAAATATTCTTAGAATGTCAGGACATGAAGGTTGAACAAAGATATCCGACAAGTTTACTACAATCACACGCTATTCCAGAATCTAAATGCGAGGTCATTTCGATGGATTTCATTTTTGGATTGCCATTGACGACAAGGAGACACAAATCGATTTTTGTAGTAGTCAACACTCTGAAGAAGAGTGCACATTTTATTCCTGTGCGTATGATGTATCAGGAACCTGACATAACTATATTTTTCATCAGTGATATTGTGAGGCTGCATGGCATGCCTAAGAGGATTATATCCGATCGAGGATCAGTGTTTACAGGACGATTTTGGACTAGTTTCCAATAGGCCTCGGGAACCCAACTTAAATTTAGTACCGCATATCACCCAGAGACAGACAGGCATACCGAAAGAACAAACCAAATCTTGGAGGATCAAATGAAAAGAGTAAGACAAAGGATCAAGGAAGCGTAGTATTGACAAAAGAGTTATGCCGATGCGCATCATGTTGACCATAGTTATGAAGTTGGCGATCGAGTCTTCTTGCGAGTGAAACTGCATAAGAGTTTGATCAAGTTTGGAAAGGGTGCTAAACTCTCTCCTATTTTCATGGGACCTTTCGATATTGTGGAAAATAAGGGGCCCGTGGCCTATCGACTAGCCTTTCCTGATTCTTTGAGGCGTATGCACAATACTTTTAACATGTCTGTTTTGAGACATTATGTTAGTGATCCTACACATGTTATTGACATGAGTTCCTTGTGGGTATCGGATGAGGGTGATCTCACGACAGAGCCAATCCACATACTGGACCATTGCATTCGACAGCTACGATGTCGAACAATAGATCAGGTCAAGGTCTAGTGGGACAACTATAGTTCACACTCAATGACCTAGAAAGACACATATGATATGCGTCAGCAATTTCCATTTTTGTTTGATAGCTATACATGTGATACTGTGATACAATTTGTTTCGACACTTACATACTATGAAACTTTGGGACAAAGTTTAAAACAAGAGGGGGTGTATGTAACATCCTGCTCTTGCACACACTGAGCGGACTTATTCTTTGAGGACACTTGCGCGCAAGTGATCCGAGTCATTATACTATTGGCTATTTTGATTATGATGATGAGATATTATGGATTTGATGATATGTTATTTTTGTTGTACTTACATTGACAAGTGCTATTGATTATGTTCTCCTGAGTGTGCAAGACTCTGGATGTTAGAAGATGCTGAGACTTCGATGAAACTCCTTGGAATCTAGATCGAGTCAGAGAGTGGACTATTAAGGTTTGAATGTTTTTGATGTGACATATGTACATATGATTAGATATTATGATGTTGATTGTTATCGCTGGAGTATTTTGTTAATGGATGCAGGTTGACGATAGCTTGCCAACTAGACATCGAGGGAGAGGTGTGGCAACAACCCTGCCACAACCTACTAGCACTCCCGCCATGGCTCGAACTATAGGTTAACGATTACCTAGTTCGAGAAGACCCACAATGCCATGGGGGAAGACTGTGACAGTCATTCACGACGATTCTAAGGGGCGCACAATAAGGAAGGGTCCTTATTCCTTAGAGGCCCTTAGTCTTCCTCAAGATCACCTGATGGAGTATTGACTCTAGGGGTTTGACATCTACCAAATTTAGTCAAGAGGTGAGTGGCACCCTTGGATCATGTAGTGCATCTTGAAGGTCATGTCGTGCAAATACTGTTGATTGATATTGGTTGTCACTGATGTCAACCCTTGAAGAAAGTTTGGTAGCAAATTATGGTAGCACAAAGGTTTGGGTAATGGACCCAAGGTTGTTTCATGTATAATGGTATGAGTTTTAATATATTTTAAGGTAATACTCTTCTATATGGATAATACATGTCATGCCATTTCTTGTGGCATGTGGAACATCACATAACTCCTCACGATTTGAGAGTTATGGCCTTACGAAGTTGGAGGATCCTCATATGTTGGCTTGAAGCCCCAAAAGGTCAAAGAAGTCAAAGAGTTTGCAAAGAANAAATTATTATTTAAATGATAAAGTAAAGTGACAAAGTCAAGAAGGATTATTTAAATAATAAAGTGAAGTGACAAAATCAAAGAAGATTATTTAAATGATAAAGTGAGGTGACAAAGTCAAGGAGGAATATTTAATTATAAAGTAATGGAGAAATTTCCAATTATGGAAAGTGGTTAACCCTAAAAATGAGTAAAGTGGGTTAAGTGACCTATAAGTGGGTTAAGTGACCTAGAAATACGTTAAGTGACCTAGAAATGGGTTAAGTGATCTAGAATATGGAGAGTATAAATAAGAGGCAAGGCTCTCTCATTTTACATCACACTTGAGCATATTGAATATCTATAGGTGACTGGAGTAACCAAAGGATATATAAGCCGAATTTCAGAGAGAAGGTGAATAAAAGAAGGCTGAATTCAAGGGAGGATGAATTCTTTTGATGATGCTTTCTAAGGTATGCTATTTACATGTCCTCTCACCATTTTCACAATAACATTTTTTCTAGAATTATTCAGACCATGAAATTGATATGCCATTTGTTGGGTATGTGTTATATTCTTTGCACGAGTAGTAGTGTCTGAGCGCCTGCGC
>ML782664.1:652212-674598 GCA_009831015.1 Picea engelmannii
ACCACTCATGGAAAAGTCTGCTCAAGTCATCGCTATGAGAAATAAAAACTAATGAAAAAAATGATGACCCAAATTTATCAAACTTGTACAACCTGGTAATATCATCAACAATTCCAGTTGCAAGAACATGATTAAGATCTTTTGGATCCTTGATTACAACTTGGTGAGGTGAAAAATCTACGGTTTTACCTTCACCTGAATGAGTGATATGATATACTGATAGAAGGTTACAAGAAAGACTTGGAACACATAATACATCATTGAAATGACCATTTTCTACTTGCACTATTCCAGATCCTTCAACACTAAGAGATCTATCATCACCAACAAATATTTTCTTGGTGTTACATTCATTTAGAGTAGAAAATATATCTCTATCCTTAGCCATATGATAAGATGTTCCAGAATCAGTAAGCCACTTATCAGAAGTAGAAGTAGAAGGTGTATTGAAGGAGAAACCAGAAGCAGAAAGTGCATGTCCATGAGAAGAAGAAGAAAAAGTAGAATCAATACTGATGTTGTGCTTCTTCATCATTGCTTCTAAAACTGCCATCTTCTTGAAACATTTGGACTCATCATGACCATCTTTATCACAAAAGTTGCAATGTTTGTTAGTATTCTTATTTTTATATTTTGCTCATTTGTCTCCATTAGGAGCAAAAGCTGTCTGAGTGGGTTTGGGACCCTTATATTGCTTGTTGTTGTGGCGAGGATGTTGCTTTTTGGGATTCTTGGGTTTATCTTTTTGATGGAAAACTAAGGCTTTGTTGGAGGTACCTGTAGTGCTGATCACTCCAAGTTGTACTAGCTTATCTTGTTCTCTAATCAAAGAATCACAAAAGTTCTCAAGAGTGAGTTTTTGATAAGCTTCCCCTACACCCTCTTGTATGGCATAAAAGGTAGATACAAACATAGAATATGCATTACCTAGCTTAGAAAGAATAAGATAGATGCAACGATCTTCGTCTATCTTTATCTTACATTCTTCACATAAAGTTATGAGTGTTTTAAGCTTAGATAGATAGTCTTCAATGCAAGAAAACTCACTTGGACTCAAAGTTAGTACTTGATTTTCTAACTGTTGTGCTCAAATAATATTGTGTTTACCAAACACAGATTCAATCTTTTCCCAAGCTTCTTTGGGTTTATCAATTGATTGAAGGTGGAACTTTAAATCAGGAGAGATGGACATTCCAATTAATCCACCTGCTTTGTCATTCCTATTATCTCATTTTTATTTCTTATCAACATCAGTGGGTGTTGTTTCCTTTCCCAAGGTAATCCGGTACAAGCCTTTACTTCTTAATAAACCCTCCATATGGGATTTCCATTGGAAGTAGTTGGTGCTAGTAAGTAAGAGATTACTTGTAGAAGCCATATTAAATATGTAGATAATGCTGATTTAAAAACTGAAAATGATGATCTGAATGGAAAGAGCTCAAAAAGTTATTTGTTTTTAAAAAAACGGCACTGAAAACGAACTTCGGATGTGAGAGTTATGCCCTTTTAAAAAAAGGCATAAACAGTAACCAAAGGACCACGTGGTAGTGTAAGTTGATTTATGAAGTGACCCACTTTTATAAAGAGAAGTGGGGCTCACTTTTACAAAGAAAAGCTGCATGGAAAATAAATAAATTTAAAATAAAATATTAAAGCTACTTATAGTGATTCACTTTTATACTTGAAGTGAAATACACTTTACAATTTTAGCATGAACTTTTTCAAAAAAAGTAACGAAAGAGAGACTTGAACTCAAGACCTCTTACTTAATAAGGCAACTTTTAACCAAATGGTCTAGCAAAACATATTGTAATTTTCATAAGGAGGATTGTTGTTTTTGTTGATGACCTTGGAGAGCGTGCTAAAAAAAACTCTTTTCACACAAGAAAAAAATTTCGCTTCTCGATGACAACAAGGGTTAGATCTCGGTTAGCATACCCGGAAGATGCACCTTTTCCTATTTGTTTCTGATTTTATGAGATCGCACAGGGTGCGGGGCAAAGAGCATACACATATCTAAAAGAGTAGCAACCCAAAAATAAAAAATACAAAACCGAAATAAAACCAAAATACTTCTCTGCAAAAAATTTAAAAAATTCGTATTCAAACTTTATACCTCCGGATCTTACTGTAATGGTTGTATATTGGGAAAAAAAAAACCTTTTCGAGTGAAATGAAAAGTGTTCTTGAATGAAATGAGTGCTCTGGATGCAATTAAATAGTCCTCTCATCCCCAAAATGTATGAAAAATGATAGAAAATGGATATGAGGAAACTCGACTTCATGATCTCGATCTACAACGGGAGCGGGTCTTCAAACAGGCTCTGATACCATGTTCGAAAACAAAGGTATTCCAACAGAGGATGAAAACCTTCAATAACCACTCACATAAACATATCAAATATCAACACACTGATGTTTTCATGTGGTAAAACCCCTACGGGGAAACATCCACGACCCCAACCAATGCGACCACTTGGAGTAGTTTATTAATGTAAAGAAAAAAATTACAGAGAGATTTTATAAGAGAGTTTCTCACAATCAATCATCGGAAAATGACCCTCCATGCTCTTTAAATAGAGATCATGGACCAATCATGTGTTAAGTCATGGATCAATGACCGTTAAGATCAAGGAGAGTATGAACCGTTGGATCACTCTATGTCGGGAACATATCATGACCGTCGGATTTCCTAACTACAAATGCATACTAATGCATACTAAAGAAACACACTAGAAAACACACTTTTACCTAATGACACAATAGACAAAGTAGATCTTAACTAACTCCTAAGTGTCTAAATATCATAACATGGTATACTAGTTTCTTATACATGATTGAGTTAGCATTCATATTGATTGATTGTGGATCATGAGTAAGCTATTAGAGAGCTTGGATGTGTTGTGACTGGTTGGTGGTTAGTTTGGACAGTGAGAGACATAAGAGAATGATAAATTAGTTGCAAAGGATCTGAGTTAATATTGAAGGATAAACCCTAATAGCTCAGAAGGTATACACATGCTGTTGTATACACTGGCCGCGTACATAAACGGGCTGTAGTGAGCTAGATCACGTACATACGTGGGCTGTATGAGGACATGGCGTGTATAGTGGATAAAATCATGAATATTTGTGTTTGAGATTATGACTGGTTGTTGAATACCGAAGCAGGTTCTAGATTTGCATTTTATGATCTCAGATCTGTCACTGAGACACTGGTATGGTTACATTATTGTCTTGATGGATAATATTTCTTGTTGTGTTGTGAATGCTTAGGGCATTCTTGGTATGGCTGCTGTGATGTGGTTTATGTTGGCTGATGGAGTGAGAATTACTCTTGTGATTCAGTTGTGATATTTATCCAAGTGGATATCGGTGGCCACCCACCTTTTCCAACTGGCTCAAAACAATTTTTTAACAATTTTGGCAATTTACTATTTTTAGCAGTTTTAACTTTCGGGGCCATTTTGAGGGCCTAAATGAAGGATTTTGGGATCAAGCTTCTCAATTATAACTAAAAACATGATTGAGCCCCCAAAATAAATATCCTCAAATATACCTTTCCAACAGTCTATCACATGCCTAAAATGAAGATTGTATGCAAAAGTTACGACCCCAGGAAGTTGATGTACTAACTTACCCAAACGGGGCTCACATGACTTTTGGCGCTTCATCTCCTAGGGTTAGGTTTTTGGATGTCTAGGGTTTTTGACATTCTTGTTTATTGTAAAAAGGCCTTCAAAGCCTCATTTTAATCATCTTCTTACGAATGAGCACAACTGTCATATCTCTTCTTAGAGATAATCCGCCACCATTCCAACAAGCTTGTTTTCGCTACATTTTACAGTTTCAACTTATTTCCTTATTGAATAGAAAACCAGTTTTACTGTATCTATGTTATTTTGTGTTAAGCACCTATTAATAATCTGTATTCATTTTGTTCTTCTCATAAATTCTAGATCAATGGTATCAGAGCGGTCTTCTCCTTATCGTCTTAATGCATGTCCCCAACGAGGTCGGAGTACACAGAGTTGGGTCTCGAGTTTGCTTCTCTTGAGGACAAAAGATCTTGCACACCCAAGAGGTCTCTCATGGCCGGAGAAAAGAAATATGATGGGATAGGAGATCCTTTCAAATTGTTGATTGAGGAATTCCTCACACAACAAAGGAACGAGATGATGGATAGTTTCACGCAAATCCTTCGACGGCTACCAACAGGCGACACATCTTCTTCGAGCGGAGGCGCCACCCCCTTCAAGGTACAAATAAACTTTGATATTCCTATGTTTAGAGGTTAGATAAATGTAGATGTTATAGACAAGTGGTTAAATCTACTAGAAGAGTATTTTTCTGTCCATAACTTTTCGAGTAGAGAAAATATTACTTTTGCGCTCCTCAAAGTCGTTCCCCATGTCAAAGATTGGTGGGAAACTTTTTGTGAGAAAAAGGAAACAGAGGAAACCTCATTATTTATAGTCACGACCACCTGTGATTCCTTCAGGGATTCTATTAAGGAACAATACTACCCTGTTGGAAGTTATGACAAATTGTATACCAAATGGACCACACTCCAGCAAGAAAGAGACCAAGCAGTGCCAGATTTCACGAATATCTTTCATACCTTGCGCACCAAGACGGGTATCAAATATTCAGAGAAACATATGGTGCTCAAGTATCGCAACGTTCTGCATAGATACATCCATACTGAAATGGAATTTTTGGACATCTCATCCTTGGGCGTGGCCTACCAATACGCCATCAAAATCGAGCAAAAGATCAAACAAAAGATGCAACAATTTGGGCCTGAGAACCCCTCACAACAAAATCCAGGAAAGGGCCACAGAAAAATGGACAGAGAAAATATGGACAGTATCAGGACAACCAGTCCAAGACACAAACAAAGAAGGACACCAGAAAGACAAAGAAATCCTCTGAATCAGATGCGGGTTCACACTCTGAGCCAGAACCAGAAAGGGGAAGACAGATCATTGACGTGGAACCTAGTGCCACTGTTGCTACCATCAAGCTCCATCTCGGTGAACTTGACGATCCAGAAGAAGGATAAATCCTCTTCCATTCACAGATGTGGGTGAAAGGCACCCCGCTGCACTTCATCATGGATAGTGATAGCCAAAAGAACCTCATCTTAGCAGAGGTCGTCAAGCGGTTGACCCTACCGACAAAACTGCACGCACAAACCCTACATCATTGGATGGCTCCACTAAGGAAATGATCTCCACGTCAACAAACAGTGCTGACTATTGTATGACATTAAGCCCTTCAAAGATGAGTTATTGTGTGATGTTTCTCCTCTTGAAATTTGTGATGTTCTTTTGGGCCAACCTTATTTATGGAAACATCATGTTGTATATGAGTCTAGGACTCGTAGTGTTATTATTAATTTGAACAAGAAATTGTACAGGATACCCGAGGCAATCCCACCTAGTGCTATTTCCTTGATCTCTGCTAAGCAATGTAGGAAGGTCATCTTTCAGACGGGGAAGTTTGTCTTCTTCGTGATTCGCTCTCAAAATAAGTGAAAGATCACAACCACATCCAGGGTCTCTGCGGCCAACCTCTCCACATAGCAGAAGAAAGTAGATAAGGTTGTAGAAGAATACTCAAATATATTATCCTCACCTACTGGGGTACCTCTGCACTGCCAGGTCAATCACCCCATCGATCTGACGCCCGACACACCGCTTTCCAATGGGCCAATCTATTATCGCTCTCTATTAGAGAATGAGGAGATCAAGTGACAGATCCAAGAAATGTTCCACAAGGGGAACATCCATCCCAACTCATCACCTTGAGGGAGCCCAATCATGTTAGTACAGAAGAAATATGGAACCTGATGACTCTGTATTGATTACCGGGCTCTGAATAAAATCACAGTCAGAAACTGGTACCTGATTCCCCAAATCGATGACCTCCTTGATCAACTCACGGGGGCCAAATACTTCAGTAATATTGATCTAAAGTCTGGTTACCACCAGGTCTCGATAGAACAGACAAATGTATGGAAAACCACCTTCAAGTCAAAGGAATTCCTTTTTGAATGGTTGGTCATGCCCTTTGGTTTGACAAATGCTCCAGCCACTTTCATGAGGATGATGGACAATATCCTGTGACCATTCACCAATACTTTTGTAGTGGTGTATCTGGATGACATTCTCATTTACAACAAGACTTAGGCCGAACACTTGTAGCATATTCAGTAGGTTCCACACACCCTATGACAACACAAGCTATATGCCAACTTGGAAAAATGCTCCTTCAACATGGACAGGGTCCATTACCTGGGCTACATAATTGATCAGCATGGCATACATGTGGATCCATCCAAGATCCAAGTCATTCGTGACTGGATATCCCCAACCACACTCACTGAGCTTCAGAGCTTCTTAGGCCTTGCCAATTTCTACCATAGGTTCATGTTGGGATTCTCCCATATTGCAAGGGCCCTTATCCAAATAACCAGGGGTGGTGGTAAGGGAAAATTTGCATGGGGCTGGTCCCAACAATAAGAATTCGACGATTTGAAGAAGCACTTGTGCTCAGCCCCAGTACTTTCACTACCAGACCTACAAAAACCCTTTGAGATCGAGACATATGCTTTAGACTATGTGGTGGGTGCCGTTCTCACTCAGCACGGCCACCCCGTGGCCTATAATAGTGAGACACTATCAAATGATGTTCGTAAGTACCCTACTTGCGATAAATAAATGTACTCCATTGTGAAAGCTTGTTGCCAGTGGAGACATTACATTCTTGGGAAGGAGACAGTCATCCACATTGATCATAAGCCACTGCAGTTCATGCAAACATAAGGAAAATTGCAGAATGATCACCATCAAAAGTGGTCGACATACTTGTAGCAATTCCACCTCAACATCAAGTATAAAATAGGAATCACCCATCACGTCGTTGATTTCCTCAGCAGACTGCCATTCGCGACACTCACCACGGTGCTAGAATATTGCGTTCATGAGACCTCTGGATGGCTCCAACTCTATGAGACAGACCCAGACTTCGCCACCACCTACCAAATGTTGGGTGCAAATGCAATTGTCGATAATTTCCATCTTTAGGATGGGTTGTTGTGTCATCTGGGCCATATCTGTGTTCCATCAAGCGAGCGAGCGAAGTTTATCTGGGAATCCCACTACAGTCAGGTGGCATGACACTTCGACGTTGAAAAGACAGTGGCGATGCTACAGAAACATTTCTACTGGTCGAAAATGTGACAGGAGGTCAACAAGTATATTAGGTCTTGCAATTCCTGTGCTATTGCCAATCTGACCACTAAGAAACAGGGCCTGTACACCCCTCTTCCTGCTCCTGACGGGCCATGGGAATCCATATCAATGGACTACATGTCAGGCCTCCAATCCACCAAGTGGGGAAATGATTGTGTTTTTGTGGTTTTTGATCGCTTTTATAAGATGGCAATTCTGGTTGCCTGCAAGAAGAACATCAAAACAGAGGCCACTACCAAGATCTTATTTGAACGAGTCTGGGTACATTTTGGAATCCCACAAACCATTGTCTCAGATCGGGATAGTCGATTTCTCAACACATTCTGGTCAAGCCTCTGGTCATTGCTGCACACCAAGCTCACCAAATCCACGACCTTCCACCCCCAGACAGATGGCCAAACCGAGGTCATCAATTGAATGATTGTGCATATCCTTCGCATGTATAATTCAAAACGCCCTCTCACATGGGATGAGAACTTTACCTATGTCCAACATATCTACAACCGAGCCCTGCATATCTCAAACGACCACAACCCCTTTCAGGTAGGGTTGGGATTCCAACCATTGGGTCCCACAGATGTTTCACTTCCCCTTGCAGTCACCTCGACCGACTCATGTCTTGCTCCAACTGAAGCTGACAAATCCATCCGGTTCATTGAGAGGATCCAACACATCCACCAACAGGTTCAATATATCCTACAGAAGTCTAATTATAGGTACAAACAACGCCATGATCAACATCAAGTTCCACATAAGTTTCAGGTGAGTGACAAAGTTTGGTTGCACTTGTAGAAGGAACGCCTTAGAAAACCCCATTGGAAGATTCTCCCACTCCGTTATGGGACATACACAATCACCAAGGCCATGGGAGATAATGGTTTTGAGCTCAAAATTCCTCCTTTCCTTGGCCTGCACCCAATCTTCAATGTGTATCTCCTTCGCCCTTATTTCCCACCATTATTGGACACCTCAGACGTAGCAGAGCATCTGACACCAATAGAGCTCAAACTTGACTGCATACAAAAATAATCCAACGATTAGATTGTGAACACACATATCAAGGGAATTTGATAGCAAAGGATCCATCTTTATCGAGTCGTCAAAGCAGGGCAGCTCTTGCACCAAGGCAAGTGGCTCACCCGGGGCCAAATTCAACAGAAATTTCCTCATCTAATGGGGGAACTCAATGAAATGGAAACCATTTTTTCTTAATGAGGGAGTATTGATCCAGGTGGATATCGGTGTCCACCCACCTTTTCCAACTGGCTCAAAATAGTTTTCTGACAATTTTGGCAATTTACTATTTTTAGCAGTTTTAACTTTCAGGGCCATTTTGAGGGCCTAAATGAAGGTTTTTTGGGATAAAGATTCTCAATTATAGCCAAAAAAATGATTGAGACCCCAAAATGAATCTCCTCGATGATACCTTTCCAACGGGCTATCACATGCCTAAACCGAAGATCGTATGCAAAAGTTACGACCCCGTGAAGTTGATGTACTAACTTACCTAAACATGGCCCACATGACTTTTGGCGCTTCATCTCCCAGGGTTAGGTTTTTGGATGTCTAGGGTTTTTGTAATTCTTGTTTATTGTAAAAATGCCTTCAGAGCCTCATTGTAATCATCTTATTGCGAATGAGCATAGCCATCACATCTCTTCTCAGAGATAAGCCGCCACCATTCCAACAAGCTTGTTTCTGCCACATTTTATAGTTTCAACTTATTTCCTTATTGAATAGAAAACCAGTTTTACTGTATCTCTGTTATTTTGTGTTAAGCACCTGTTAATAATCTATAATCATTTCGTTTTTCTCATAAAATCTAGATCAGATATGATTGCTATGGTATACTAGTTGCTTATACATGATTGAGTTAGCATTCATATTGATTGGTTGTGGAGCATGAGTAAGCTATTGGAGAGCTTGGATGTGTTGTGACTGGCTAATGGTCAGTTTGGATAGTGAGAGACAGAAGAGAATGATAAACTGGTTGTAGAGGATCTGAGTTAATCTTGAATGATAAACCCTAATAGCTCATAAGGTATACACATGATATTGTATACATTGACCATGTACATACGTGGGCTATAGTGAGCCAGGGTGTGTACACCCGTGGGATGCACTACTAACAGGTCACGTACCTATTGCAGATTGATATCTATTGAGGATTTTTTCCTCATCTTAGTTGGTGCTAAGTCTGTAAGCCGAGTCTTGCATGATAGAGCTGGTGCTCTTGTAGAGTTGTACTCTATTCAATTGTTGTTGAAAAACCCCAAGGAAAAGAAAATTGTACATACATCTTGTGTTCTTTGTGTTCCTTGTGGTGATGACTTGTTGATGATATATTACTGATTTATGTTGCCGATATATGTTCACATATAACTAGTTTAGAAATGAAAACAATGGGTAATGAGTAAATGTTGAATGCTAACTAATGAACAATGGGTAATGAGTAAATGTTGAATGCTAACTAATGAGTTTTGTGTAAGAGGGAAGTTTTTGAAAAAAGATCCCCACACTCATTCACCCCCCCTCTAAGTGTGGTAGGTGATATGATTGCTATGGTATACTATTTGCTTATACATGATTGAATTAGAATTCATATTGATTGATTGTGGAGCATGAGTAAGATATTGGAGAGCTTGGATGTGTTGTGACTGGCTGGTGGTCAATTTGGACAGTGAGAGACATAAGAGAATGACATATTGGTTGCAGAGGATCTGAGTTAATCTTGAAGGATAAACCCTAATAGCTCAGAAGGTATACACAGGATGTTGTATACACAAGCCACATACATAGGCAGGCTGTAGTGATCCAGAGCATGTACATACGTGGGTTGTATGAGGACAGGGCACGTACAATGGATACAATCACGAAGATTTGTGTTTGAGCTGATGATTGGCTGTTGAATACTGAAGCAGGTTCCAGATATGCATTCTATGAGCTCATATCTGTCACTGAAACACTGGTATGGTTAGATTATTGTTTTGATGGATATTATTTCTTGTTGTGTTGTGAATGCTAAGGGAATTCTTGGTATGGCTATTGTGATGTGGTTTATGTTGGTTGATGGAGTGAGCAGTACTCTTGTGATTCAGTTGTGATATGATTTCTATGGTATACTAGTTGCCTATACATGATTGAGTTATCATTCATATTGATTGTTATCGGAGCAGGCCTTCACTACAAGCCTTAACAAGCTTGAAGAAGATCCATAGACACACAAATGGATGATGACGTTCCAATGCTTGATGAGGAAAACTATTCTACTTGGAGAATAGATATGAGAGTATATTTGAAGTAAATGGGAGAAGGTATTTGGAAGGCATCCATTGGTGGATCCATTTCATTGAAGAACAAGTCAAAGTTTGCATCTCAAAAGGAAGGAAAGAAGAATGATGCATTGGCTCTCAAGACCATTCGTAGTGGACTCTCAAGCCCTATAAAATAGAGCATGGGACAATAGACTTCCGCCAAGGATATATGGATAAAACTAGAGGAGACATATCAAATCAAGAAGGAAAAGGAAGATATTTAAGACCACTCCATCAAGATTATCAAAGGTAAAGAATCTCCAAAAACTCTTGAATGTAGTATCTCTAAATGTGATCTTGAAAACTTTTCAAATGAAGACAAAGAATCAAGTGATGATGTTAGCACAAATGAAGATGTTGAAGGCAAATAATCATGTGATAATGTTGGCAAAAAGGAAGTTCTTGAAGATACTTCAAATAAAGGTAAAGAATCCTCAAAGACCCTTGATTACAATGATTCAAAATGTGATGATGTTGAATTTTTCTCAAGTGAAGAAGAAGATCTAGAAACAGTTTGTGTAAAGTTTGATGGTAGTTATCCCATGGAAAGAATAGAAGAAAATCTATTAGAACTTCGAAAGGAAGTTGAAGAGGGTTTATATAGATATAGTAGTGATCATTATTATATAGACTATAACTATGTTTCGGATAACACTAATTAGTTTCTTAGGAAGAATCAAAGGCACATCTTGAAGATAAAATAAATGCCCAAAGAACTAGAATAAAGTAGTAAGACTCAATTAGAAGAAAATGAAGAAGAGATCACAAGACTAAAGAATGAAAAAGAAGATATGAAGGTAGATGATGAGATTAGCAAAAGCTTTGAAAATATTATCCATCTCAAGACCCAATTTGAAGAAGCCAAAAGAATAGAGGAACTATTGAAGAATCAAATAAATGAAAAGGAAGACAATGTTGCAAAACAACCATCTACACAAGGAAAATAAAACTTCAAAAGAAGAAAGTAAGGAAGACATCAATAATCTATTCTTGGGACACCAAAGAATAGGTATGAAAGTATTTTTCATGGGCATTGTTATTCATGTAATGGATATGATCACAAATATTTTGAATGTAGATCTTATTAAAGGAGATATAATGGAAGATTTTATAACACCATGAGGTGTTGGAGATGTGATCAAGTAGGACACATTGTTGTTCACTGCAACACCATTAGATGCTACAGCTGTAGTGGGTTTGGCCACAAATCCCAGGAGTGATGGAACACAAGAAGAAAGTCCATGATGAGGAATTCACATAGCATGGATAGAAGAATGAATGAAGTAAGGAAGGGAGACATATTTGAGAAGATGGATACTCAGAGCTCAAGTTATGAGGAGCAGGAACATCTACAAAAGTGGGTGAATAAGACAGAGCAACTAGAACAAAATGAAAGACTGAAGGGAAGTTAAAAAGTGTCATCTACTGAGTCATATGCGGGTGATAGTGGTATCAGTTGCGTACATATGCAGGCTGACTTTGAATAGGTTGCATACATACGCGAGATGTATGTGCAACAAACCGCGTATATGTGGAAAAGCCTTGGGAAAAAGGCAATGCACATGGGTTGCAGCTTGATGTGATGGTGTAACACTCTATTGCAGGGTATGACATTGATTTTTGCTGGTTCTGACACTGTTTTGCTGCAGGTTTAAATGTTCATCTATTGGATTATGTAAAATAAAATCTTGGGTGCATGGCACTAACCCATGAGTTTGGATTGATGTATTTTTTGTTGAAGAACAATGCTGGTTATGATAGTGAAGTTATGACACCTTGGTTATGTGATATATCTTGATGATGTATTGGAAGCTTACTTGTTGGAAATCTTGATGCATGCAACATATGGATGGGCTACACATTGGGACATGTGGTTGAAAAATTGATCATGTTGTACATCATTGATGATCTATAGTTACTACATGATATTACACCATTGGTATTACTTGATTAGCACAACAATTAGTATTTGTTTGATACATGGTTATGGTACTTGGTTGATGATGGAGACATATCATAAGTGATATGATACATGGTTGGAATATTGGTAGATGCACATGGTTGGGATATTGGTAGATGCACATGGTTGGCATATTGGTGGATGCACATGGTTGGTGTTATCACCATAACATTTATACTCGAGATCTGAGTTTCAAATTTAGCGGAGGACTAAAGCGATGTAGAGACATGGCGCAATTTGAAAGTCTGGGACATATATGGAGATAGGTGGATAAATATAGTAGAAGTACGAAGGAAACAATCCTACAAACCGTTGATCTTGTAGTAGCCTGGATCAACGGTTGAGGCCCATATCAGGCGGTGAACTAGCACATAATTTAATTATGTGAAGGAGGACCAGGGAAAACCATTATGGTTTTAGTAGTGGACGCGTGGAACTCGTTGAAGTATATCGGGGTGAAAAATAGTTTTCTTGAAACCGTTTTTCCCACAGCCCCGATATCGCGTGGTCTAATGTGGCAAATTAAAAACTCGTGGGGGAGGTGACAGCTAGTCAAAATCACCTAGCATCACCCGTTTGGTACTTCACGACCGTATGATGTCAGGTGAACGCCGATGGATAACAAACTAAAAAGATAATCATTTGAAATGGATTGGTCGAGCATGGTAAACCAATGTATCTGCAAGTGATTTATGATTGGAACTTTATAACTATTGATTGTCAAGTATGGAGGCATCATCTCATCCATAAGCGAAGTGATATCCAATTTGATCGACTCTCTAATTTCTGTAGGAACATCTTGATGTCCACGGAACTGGGATACATGGACAAAGCCAATCAAGCCATATCTAGTGAAACAGGTCATTCAAGTAACATGGTAGGTTTATCTACGGCTAAGAAGGAAATGGAAATTGCACGTATATTAGCAACTAAATTCCATACGGAACCTGCTACAGACCCAGAATTAGAAGTCAAGATAAATCCCATCATTAGGGACCTAATCATCAACAAGTGAGCTATGAAAAAGAAATGGAGAAAACGACAGAAGACAAAAACCATAGCTGAAACGGCTGTAAGCGTTGGGGAGAATCAACCAGTTTGGTTGGACACTCTAAAGGAGGAAATCACCAAGCTGAAATGAATTTCTAGGTGGGAATAAGTACATACCAACATATTTTGGACAGATGGTGGTCTAAGAAAAGGGGCCTAGATATGACAGACCTATTCCTAATGGTCCCTTTAAAATAGGATAACGGTTATTATAAATCATTCATTTTTGTAACTTATCTCTATTTTTAGAATTATGGGGAAGTCTGGACGTTTTGAATTCCACAAGAAATTCCTCTATATATATTATCTCAAGGATATATAAAGGCATGGAGAAAAGAGGAGCCTGCCCTCTATGTAGGAAGACTTTGTAAATTTTTGGGGCTAGAATGAATGTATAAATGTAAAGACAAATTTTGGACTATTTACGAAAAGGTTCTAACTAGTGGTGATATGAGTCTTGTGTTCTTTCATAGTATGTGATTCCTGTTATCCTATATTTCATTTTTCACTTTCATCTTTCCAAATTGGATAATTAGAGGACCATAATTCATTATTTGATGCTCTTGGCTTAGCAATTTAGACCATGTTTATCTCTTCTTAACCAATTCAGAATTCATTCCTGTAATGCTCTGATGTAGTTATGTGTTTCTTTTTAATTTGATGCCATGCTAATTTTCAAATAAAAATTTAAATTCACTGCCTCATTTATATTTTTCCTCTTAATAGTTCTCATGTTTTGACAATGCATTGTTCATTCCAGACTCCATAGCCCAAATGTTATCTTCATTTCTCTAGTGATTTTATTTAAAACCCCCAACATAAACCAAATCTAGCCACCGATTTCCATAGCTATATCAAGTGATATGAGAGAGCCCTCTTTGAGTTGAGAAGGCTAGTGCCTTAGCTCTAAAGTTGGTTGAAACAGTTACCTATCATTTTTCCATTCAGCCGGACAAAATTTACAGAGTGCTAACATTTTGGCGACCATACTGGGGAAGAAATTGAAAAATTTTCTCTGGGAGAGAACGACATGGTTGAGTTATGAGGTCTGAGAGTGAAAGACACTTAGACACATATTGGCTATATTCCTTCTCTGGCAACCCCACATATCAAAAAATCAGTTTGAAGGTGATTCCATTGGTAGAAGAATCCAAAAATTCAAATCTTCAAAGGCGACTCCACTCTCAATGCATAATCCAGATCCCAAAACATTATTGGCAACTTCACTCAAATTTCAAATGCAGTTCAGAGACTCCACTAGAAGATGAGATACCTTGACATAGGTATGAAAAGGGATCATGGAATAAAACAAGTACTTAAAATGGGTTCTCCTCCAAAGCATTTTACTATTTGTTATAAGTTACCTCTGCTCCTTCCTTGAATATGCCAAATGAATTTTTCTTTACCTACTGCATTCCAATGATGATCATGAGCATCTTGAAATTGTATATCCTCCTCTTAAATTTGTACATGCATATCCTCACTGTATCACTGATTTTGATAAAAATTTTCCATCTTGGCCATGTGATGACCATAACCAAGTTGATGAGCCTCATGAAACAAAATCTGATATTTCACCTCTTGTACTTGATCCAACATCCTCCAAGACTTAGAATAGATATAGACCCTTAAAATTACCTCAAGTCCTTCATGATTTTCCTCCTGAGCACTATAAATACCTGCCTATGTTTGAGGGGGAACCTGATGTCATATCAGCTGAAAAACACATCCAAGGGTTTGAGCATTTTATAGAGTTGTTTGAGATTGAACATGATGATGTTTGTATGAGGGATTTCTCACAATCCTTGAAAGGGGACACCAAATACTGGTTTAGACATTTGCATCCATATACAATTAGCTCATGGGAGGAATTGAAGAATGTTTTTTTAAAGTTTTGGGGAAAGAAGAAATATTTGGAGCTACAACTTGCATATTTCTATGCCTTGGAATGGCAGAGCAACAAAACTATCTCTATATTCAGTAGAATTTTTTCCATTATTTACTACAAATTTCCTGAAGAGATTCAACCCACTGAAGCTGCTGCCATGCTCCATTATACAACAACTCTTCATCTAGATTTTTCTTTCCACCTGATGGAAATAAGACCTAAGTCCTTACAATTTTTTTTTAATGATGCCTAGGATATTCAACACAACATCCATGCATGTAAACAGATCCAAAAGGAGGGGTTGGATGCTCAAGAACATGAAAGTGAATATGAACAGAAAATAGTTGATTGGAATCTTGAGCATGGAATTGACAATATCATGGGTCCTCTTGAAGTTTCAAATGCTTATGATTGTGCTAAAAATTATATTCCACTTGTTAAAAGAAGAGGTGTTGTTTTAGCTTCTGATCCATCCCATGATAAGCAGGGGGCTGATTATTATATATATTCTTTTGTAGACAGTCAAGAGGATGAGTTTGCAAACCAGTTTGTTGAAGAACATATTAATTTTCCAAGTCTATTCTTGTTAGACGGCATTGCATATAATGTTTATTTGCATGTATATGAAAAATACAAGGATGATCGTGATATTGAAGACTTTCTTTGTCAGCAGTACAATGAGGAACAAAATATTAGATCAACTAAAGATAATTCTCTACCCTTGTGCTTTACTACATTCAAATTGTTGAAAGAGAATTCTCATATCATTGTTGAGGCAAACAAATTTGTGTTGATGCAAAGTCACACCAAACCAATGAAACAAATTGACAAGATATTGGAGCACTCTTCTCAGATGCTTGATGACGCTATTCTTTTTTTTGAGGAAGGCCTTGTAAATTCAGAAATACAGTCATTGGTTGAAGACAAAGATGAAAGTGATCATGTATAGAAACCCAAAGAGATGGAAAAATGTACCTATGATGATACTGGAAAAAATGAAGAAGGTTTCAAATAAGGTAATAGAACCTTGCCATTATGTTTTCCCTCATTCAAACTATTAAAACAAAATTTCTATAGCATTTCAAATAAGAGAACGTCCAGGCATGGAATTGAAAGTGAAGAAAGCAACGGGTTTACAAATAAAAAATCTCTCCCCTTATGTTTTTCTTCCTTTGAATGGTTAAGAGAAAATCACGAAATTTCAGAAAAAATAGGGAGTTCTGACTATATTCACAGTAGCACTGTTTTACATGAAAAGGTTGTCATCATTGAAGAACACCAACTACACTCACATGCTTTGAACGATCATCACTTGGAAGGGTATTTCAATTTATAATTCCAATCTATGATTAATCATCAGATTAAAGAAGAAGTCGATCAAGAAATTTTTATTGAAGGTCTTTTCCTTTCTCCTAGAACTAATGCAGATGTTCAACAATATTACCAGAAAGTCAAGGTATTTCAAGGTTTCCTTTCTTCCCTTGAAAATGACATAGTGATCCTATTTCTCAACAACCTAGATACAGATGAATATTTTGAAATTTCACCTATGAAAACTCCGAACAACGAGGAAACCCTTGAGGAGGAATATTTCTCTTCTATCTTGATTCCTGAAAAGGAATCATTCTTCCATATGATTCATGATCCCGAGACACATTATATGGGAAAGGTTTACGATCAGAATCTACCAATAATAGTGGATTACAATGAATCAATGTATGTACCAGATATGAATCTTTTTACACTAGATGATGTTCTCCAGCCATGGTTGCCTTATGACTCAGGAAATCCCTACTACCCGACTTCTCAGCAACTCTGTCAGTTTTTTAGAAGTCAACAAGTTGGATCACTTGAAAACAAAAATGCAGTGGAAGTAGTGAAACACGATGATTGTTTTGCGCATATTTTAGAAGATCCGTTTGAATCCTATTAGAGGAAATGAATAGTCCAAATGTTTTTAATTTTTTGAGAATTATGGATGAATTTTTGAATGAATTATTAGTTAGCAGGATTTGGAGCAAGCTTGTGCAAAGTAAACATACAATGGATAAAATGCTTGCATGGTTACATTGGCATTTTGATTTCACTTGATTGATAGTTCATTTTAGTAGTTAGAGTAGATAGGAGTGTGCAAATAAGATTGTTGTTCAAGAATTTGTTTTTAGTTTGGATTACCAGTAGTGTGTATAGTCAAATTTTAGTGGTGCATTCAATATTCCATATACATTTGAGAGTAGTTTGCAAAGTCTGGTTTTAAGATTTGACGTTCATTCTCCAAGATGTAAAAGAATACACACACATGTTTTGAAAGTGGCCCAACAAAGAAGGCACCGGGTCTACATTTCTTTGCTACCTCACAGGGAGGATATCATCCCCAGTTGGAGCCTATGTTATCACCATAACATTTATAATCGAGATCCAAGTTTCAAATTTAGCGGAGGACTAAAGAGATGTAGAGACATGGCGTGATTTGAAAGTCCGAGACATATATGGTGGCATGTGGATAAATATAGCAGAAGCGTGAAGGAAACAATTCTATGGACCATTGATCTTGTAGTAGCCTGGATTAATGGTTGAGGCCTATATCAGGCGGTGAACTATCACAAAACTTAATTGTGCGAAGGAGGACCGAGGAAAACCATGATGGTTTTAGTAGTAGTCATGTGGTGCTCGTTGAAGTATATTGGGGTGAAAATCAATTTGCCTGAAACTATTTTTGCCACAACCCCGATATCACGTGGTCTAATGTGGAAAATTAACAACTCGTGGGGGAGGTGACAGCTAGTCAAAATCACCTCGCATCACCTGTTCGGTACTTCACAACTGTATGATGTCAGGTGAACACCGCTGGATAACAAACTCAAAAGATAATCATTTGAAATGGATTGTCCAAGCGTGGTAAACCAACGTACCTGCAAGTGATTCTATCAGTCATTCATGATTGGAACTCTATAACTACTGATTATCAAGTATGGAGGCATCATCTCATCCATAAGAGAAGTAATATCCAATTTGATCGACTCTCTAATTTTTGTAGGAACATCTTGATGTCCACAGAATTTGGATACATGGACAAAGCCAATCAAGCCATATCCAGTGAAACAAGTCATTAAAGTAACATGGTAGGTTTATCTACGAGTAAGAAGGAAAGGGAAATTGCACGTATATTAGAAACTAAATTCCATACAGAACCTGCTACGGACCCAGAATTAGAATTTAGGCTAAATCCCATCATGAGGGACCTAATCATCAACAGGCGAGCTGTGAAAAAGAAACAAATAAAACGACAGAAGACATAAACCATAGCCGAAATGGATGAAAACGTTGGGGAGAATCAACCGGTCTGGTTGGACACTCTAAAGGAGGAATTTGCCAAGCTGAAATGAATTTCTAGGTGGGAATAAGTACATCCCAATGAATTTCTAGGTGGGAATAAGTACATCCCAATAAAAGGGGCCCAGATATGACAGTCCTGTTCCTAACAGTCCCTTTAAAATAGGATAACGGTTATTATAAATCACTCCTTTTTGTAACTTATCTCAATTTTTAGAATTATGGGGAAGTCTGAATGTTTTGAATTCCACAAGAAATTACTCTATATATATTATCTCGAGTATATAGAAAGACATGGAGAAAAAAGGAACCTGCCCTCTGTGCAGGAAGACTTTGTAAATTTTTGGGGCTAGAATGAATATATAAATGCAAAGGCATATTTTGGACTGTTTACGAAAATATTCTAATTGGTGGTGATATGAGTCTTGTGTTCTTTCATAGTATGTGATTCATGTTATCCTATATTTCATTTTTCACTTTCATCTTTCCAAATTGGAGAATTAGAGGCCCTAAATTCATTATTTGATGCTCCTGGCTTAGCAATTTAGACCATTTTAATCTCTTCTTAACCAATTCAGAATTCATTCCTGTAATGCTCTGATGTAGTTATGTGTTTATTTTTCTTCTGATGCCATTCTAATTTTCAAATATAAACTCAAACTCACTTCCTCATTTAGCCCGTTCCTCTTAATAGTTCTTATGTTCTGACAATGCATTGTTCATTCCAGACTCCATATCCCAAATGTTATCTTCATTTCTCCAGTTATTTTATTAAAAACCCCCAACACAAACCAAATCTAGCCACCGATTTCCATAGCTATATCAAGTGATATGAGAGATCCCTCTCTGAGTTGAGTAGGCTAGTGCCTTAGCTCTAAAGTTGGTTGAAACAATTACCTTTATCGTTTGTCCATTCATCTGGACAAAATTTACAGAGTGCTAACAGTTGGCATACTGGTAGATGCACATGTTGGCATATTGATAGAGGCATATGATTGATATATTCCATGGATGATATATTTTGTCACATTTCATGATGTTGATGTACATAGGCTTTGTGCATGATGAGCACACATTTTTGTACAGGATTTACTTGGTTGATATTTTTATCATGATTCTTTATTTCATTGATGACATATCTTTTGCTTCATGATGCTTGGTATGGCATGAGTTTGATGCGAACAAGTCCAAGGATCTTTATATGGTAGCACATTGTTCATCTTGCAGAGAATATAGGGGAGACATACCCATATGGGGAGTCATCCTTCTTCCCATGATTCTAGGAGGATATATTTATCAGATGCATACCTAGAAAAGAGCCCTATATTTGAAGAAAGAGCACAGAGGCATAATTCCAGGAGGAGCGATGGTTACAGGGGGAGTATGTTCGATGTATATTCAACATTACATCATAGTGATAACCCTTGTTCAAAAGGGGAGATATTATGCAGAAGAAGATCAAAGGCACTCAGACAGGGGAAACAACCCCAAGAGAAGAATGACCCTTTTCCATTGATGTCAAAGGGGGAGAGTTAATCACATTGATGTGATTGATGGTTATTGATGGAGAGAGATAGTCACATTGACTATTGATGTAGAGCATGCCTTATCTACTTGTTGACATCAATAATTGGTAATTGATGTTGACATCAATGTTGGTATTTCCATCAATGCGAAAGGGGGATATTGTTGGATCATGTTGTCATTGATGCCAATGGTTTGATTGATTGATGTCAAGTGATTGATTGATAATAAAACATTGATTGATTGATGATGGATGTAATGTAATATGTATTGTCCTCGATGAGAATGCATAGATGAAGATGTATCAATGAGTTGTCATTGATACATGATGAAGATGGATCGATGTGGTTTCATTGGTATATGATGCATTGTTTGAAAAATGTATAGATGACTCATTATTGTCTTATCATGGTTGATAAAGTGCACAAATGGATGAAATCCAAAGTGGTCCCCTTATGGTGAAATCCCTCATGGGAAGACACTTTGTGGATTGAGTTATCTTAGAAGAATGGTTGGAGGACCCATGCTTGTATGTGGAATAATGATATTAAGATCAATTAAGTTGGTGAAACTATCCTAGATGGATAGTACTTGTCATACCATTTCCAGTGGTATGTGGAATGTAACATAACTCCTCACAATGTGAGAGTTATGGCCTTACGAAGTTGGAGGACCCTCACATGTTGGCTTGAAGCCCATAAGGTCAAAGAAGTCAAAGTGCTTGAAAAGAAGAAATCATTATTTAAATGATAAAGTAAAGTGAGAAAGTCAAGGTGGATTATTTAAATAATAAATGGAAGTGAAAGAATAAATAAATATTATTTAAATGATAAAGTGAGATGAAAAAATCAAGAAGGAATATTTAAATGATAAAATATTGGAGAAATTTCTATTTATAGAAAGTGGTTAACCCTAAAAATAAGGAAAATAGGTTAAGTGACCTAGAGGATGAAAGTATAAATAAGATAGCAATGGTCTCTTGCAAAATATCATTTTTGTGGATCAATGGAGAGCTTCTTGTGAGAGCATATTTGGTGTGGATCTCTTGAGCATGATTGAAGATCTATTCTGAGAAAGAGAGTGTGAGAAGGAGCTCATGGAGGCATCAAAGTTTTGGCAATATCAGAGATATTGACGACAAAATTCTCAGAGCTTCAGTAACCCTAGATTCTGAGGTGTACGCAGGTTGTAATGGGCCAGAGCGTGTACATATGAGGGCTATGTGAGGACATGGTGCGTACAGTGGATAAAATCATGAAGATTTGTGTTTGAGCTGATGATTGGCTGTTGAATACTAAAGCAGGTTCCATATCTGCATTCTACGAGCTCATATATGTCACCGAGACACTGATATGGTTACATTATTGTCTTGATGGATAATATTGCTTGTTGAGTTGTGAATGATTAGGGCATTCTTGGTATGGCTGTTTTGATGTGGTTTATGTTGGTTGATGGAGTGAGCAATACTCTTGTGATTTAGTTGTGATATGATTGCTATGGTATACTAGTTGCTTATACATGATTGAGTTAGCATTCATATTGATTGGTTGTGGAGCAAGAGTAAGCTATTGGAGATCTTGGATGTGTTGTGACTGGCTGGTGGTCAGTTTGGATAGTGACAGACATAAGAGAATGATAAATTGGTTGCAGAGGATTTGAGTTAATCTTGAAGGATAAACCCTAATATCTCAGAAGGTATATGCAGGCTGTTGTATACACTGGCCACATACATACGTGGGGTGTAGTGAGCCAAGGTGCGTACACACACGGGATGCACTTCTGATAGGTCATGTACCTATTGCAGATTGATATATGTTGAGGATTGCTACCTCATATCAGTTGGTGCTGAGTGTGTAAGTTGAGTCTTGCATGATAGAGCTGGTGCTCTTGTAGAGTTGTAATCTATTCAATTGTTGCTGAAAAACCCCAAGGATTGTAGTCCGTAATAAAAAGAAAATTGTACACACATCTTGTGTTCTTTGTGGTGATGAATTGTTGATGATATATTGCTGATTTATGTTGCTGATATATGTTCACATCTAACTAGGTTAGAAATGA
>ML782664.1:676418-692983 GCA_009831015.1 Picea engelmannii
AAGATGAAGATATCGCAGCCTACTTCTTACGAGTCGATGAAATAGTGAATGAAATCATAGGATTGGGAGAAGAAATCGAAGAATCTGTAATTGTTCAAAAGGTACTAAGATCTCTTCCTATGAGATTCAACCCTAAGATATCAACACTAGAATAAATATCGGATCTAAACTCAATAAGCATGGATGAACTGCATGGAATATTCACAACATATGAGATGAGAACTAAACAGGAAAATCCAGATGTAAAAGAAGAAACCTTCAATACATACAAAAGATCAAAGAAAAAGAAAAAGGAACAAGAAGAATACAACAAAAACAATGATGTCTCAGAAGATGATGAAGAACTGACCAACTTCATCAAAAGACTAAACAAGGGAACCAACGGTTACCCAAAAGGCAGACACACATATAAAGGTAAAAGAACTACAAATAAAGTTTTCAAGAAAAACTTTTGCACCAAAGAAGACATCTCATCATCAGATGAAGATGAAGTCAGTGACAGTGAAACATGGAGAGTTCTATTCATGGCAGTAGAAGACTCTGATAAAGAAGACTCTGAATAAGAAAATGAAGAAGCATATGAAGAAGAAAATGAAGAGGTAGAAGTTGACTTTCGAGAAGAATTAATGAGTGCCATACAAGTTATCAGAAGAGAAAAGAAGAAAAACAAGAAACTACAAGCATAACTAGATAAGAAAAAAGACACTCAAGAACTAGAACAAATGATCACAAAATTGAAGGTTCAAATAGAAGAATATAAAATAATTGAAGAAGCACTCAAAGAACAGTTAGAAGGAAAGGACAAGGTCATTGGAAACCTGTTGGCAACAATAATGTAATTTCTATTTGTTTATAAGCTGCCTAACACATGGTCTTTAAATTCTCATTACTCGTCATAAGCAACGACACTTATTATTTGTCGCCTTTTACATACCTGCCTTTCGATTTTTGTTTTCATGATTGTAAGCATGAAAACTCACAACTGGAATTCACATTTGGTTTCGATTTTTGATCAAAAGATAACTGTTCATATGGTCTATTGTCGAATTTTCGTCTTTCGCTATGAATTTGATGGTTTTCCTAGTTTATAACCCCTTGGTATTAAACGTGCCTTGGTTACATAAGTATAAAACCTCCACTCATTTAGCATTTGATTAATGTCAATGGGGTTTTGATTCATAATTTTTTTTAATGGTTCAATGTTTATTTGATACATTAATCTTTATGATCAAGTCATGGATATGCGTACTATTCTACTGTTCTGATCCTTATGCGTACCAATATGCCAATGTGTCATTTTAAGTACAACGTGGTATTATAGCTCTGCATGGCCTTGATCTACACAACCTCTTTCACACACATGGTAATTAATGCTCCTGCCTACCATTTCGAGCTGTCTTTGCATTGCATTGAGGAAACTCGAGGCTATGGCTCTATGTTTTTTCTATCAAACCCTACCTTCGATTCCCATGTTGGTTACTTTCTGTTAGCCATGGCTCCTATGGTGAGGATTGAGCCCAATGGCCTCCAGACCTTGTTATCATTTGACAATTCTAGAGATGACTTAGAAAGGAACGAATGGCGTGTGTTTATTGAAAAGTTCAAGGGTTTTAATTTAAGAGTTGCTCAAGAATTCGCGTTGACATCTGACAGTTGCAGAGAAAAAACATGAGACGTCCAACTTGACTTAAATGAAGATTTTATAAGCCAAGATACCAGTCTACCAGCTGTGGGGAAAAATGGTTCAAAAACTCAAAGGTTGAAGAGGTTCCTTGGTCATTGTTGTTCACCTCAAGGAGAATTACCAGCTCCGACCGAGGTATGCCTGTCTCAGCTTTAAAACCTATATGGCATGATCTGTTAGCTATTGTGAAATAGTTTGTTACCTGTGAGGGGAGATATGGGTTGGTTTTCTTGTATCACTTGCGATTGCATATGAGTTTTATTGATTTCCCCCTGAACAAGCCCTATTTCCTCCTTCAAAGTTTATACAAGATGGGGAAGCAGTTTAAGAGGCAGAAGTGTGATTCTAGTTTGTTCCACCATTGTTTAATCAAGATTATCATTATACATCAATTGAAATTAAAAAATGATTGTTGGGATGCATTTCTGTTACGAAATGGTTTTGGTAGTAGTGAATTGGGACAGGTTGACAAACCTGTCATCACAGAAACCCTTGTTAAACCTACCATCTCTCCTTCACTCTTTCCTTGTGATCCCATCTCTAATTTGGAACCCTCGGCCTATCGTGATTATACCCAACCCGACACTCAACCAGATTCGTATCCTAAGGGTTGTGTTAAGACTGTTAAAAAATCCACAAGGAAAACGTGTAAAGGGAGCGTCAATGTCAATTATAAGAATAAAAAGGCTTCTCATCGGGTTTCACGATGTGCTCGAAATAAACCCAAGCCCTGTGTAGACCAAAATACAATTGTGGTAAGTGAGGATTCCGATTCGAAAATTGAAAGGTTCTTGGCCGAAGAGTATCCATACTCATATGGACTTTGTCCTGACAGACCCTACGATTATGTCACCAACTTACCACCATGTCTAAAGGACAATCCTGATTTCCCTGGAATCAAACTCAATAATGAACCTATAGGTTCAATGGAATATTCCCCACATGTTAACACTATCAGTGCCGATACACAGTCTATACAGCTGCACTGTAATGAATGTCAATCTTGGATCGATAGGTATTACAAAGACGTGCCTTTACGTTAGTCTCGGCTTAAATCCTTGGAAGACCAAGTGAATTCGCTAACGAAGGAGAATAAAAGACTCCAATCTGTAGCTCAAACCAAAGACAAACGCCAAAAAACCACAGGGTCTGTTTTTTTTAAGAACGTGGAAGCAATGACTGCAATAGTAAATTCAAAGATTGCTTGATTAGTTCGAATCCCTTAATTTGAGGTATGATTTTTTTTAAATAAGTTTAGTATGATTCTGTCTTTTTCAAATTAGGATACACGATTTGTTTGCACAGATTAATTTTTAGTTGGTTTTGATTGATTGAATAAAATGTGATTCTAGTTATAATTATAACTAGCTACAAAATTGTGAGATTCTGTAGCTAGTTAGAAAAATTCGAATTACTTGTTTTGATAACTGAAAATACATCTAAAATCTTTTATTCTTATTTTTTTTCAGGAACCTATGATTTCTAGGGAGATTTGAAGCACTGTTGGCATCTCTCAGCATACTATCTTTATGTTTTTAAATAGAATAGGCTATTAGTTTTTGGTATCAAGTAGAATCTGGGAGGTTGCATTCCCCACATTTTTTGGAACAGATTGGATGTTATCAACATGAAACGTTTTGTTCCTGTAACCTATATAAGTATGTTGTTTTGTAAACTTGAGATCATCTCTGCCTGGGGAAAAAACTATGGATTTATAATTTACAGACTTGAATGGAATATGATATTTGCACAGCTTTAGCTTCTCTATATTGTGTTTTTATTCAAGTTATGATTATTTCGATTTGTAGTTAGATCGTGATTACTTTAGCTATCGTGGTTTATTGCAGATTGATATGATAAAAATTATACGATATCCATATTTTATGTCCTATATTTAACACACAGTAATTATTCTATTCAAACTTGAGAATAGGAGATTTATCTTCATCATTCGTTGAACACTTATACACAAGTTTTCACAGCAGGATCTATGTCAATGTGGCAACTTGTGAAATTATAAAATTGCTGTTACTATATCTCCTTTATGTTCTATCATTTGGATTCAACCATTACTACTTCACGTTTACGAGAAGCATTTGTAGGACTTGTTGCAGGTTTGCCTCATCAAACAACAAGATTGGATGCTATACACAGGAAGAATATGAGATGCGATTATAGGTTAGTTTGTGAGTTTTATTTCATTAGTTTAATACAGAAATTTCCTGCAGTCTAAACATATTCTACTATTTGTTATCTCTATTTTCAATTAGACAGTTTGGTTTTTCATTTCTTGTTTATAAACATTAAAAAGAAAAAAACATAAAACAAAAAGATTGAATGATAGCTTTGATTTTGTTTAATAAGTCAATCCATATTCGATTTTCGCAGGTTTAGATTAAAATTTGCATTCTGTAAATATTATACATATATTAGAAATAAAGCCATTTGTATATATTATACATACAAAAAGTATATTTATGTTATAAACATTATTTAGTAAACTGTAAATATATATTAGATCTGTATATAATTTTCAACGAGTGTTATTCATTAAGTTATTTTATTTTCTTTAGTTTTGTTTTTCGCTTTCTTAGGACTTAGATCAACTAATGGAGCCTCTAAAGTCGTCGGAGTGGATCAATCCAAACGGCTTGGGTTAAGTAGACAACCCCAAATCGGATTTACTCCTCTAGTTGACGAGCGATCAATTTCGCCCGTCAATAAATGGCGCTAGAAGAAGGGCCTGAAAATTATTAATGGCACGAGGTGGTCGTAAGACTCCTCCACCACCTACCTGCTCCACCATAGTGACTAGAAGTCATTCATACGACAAAATTGTCCCTCAAACAACAACCACATCAAATGACGATCTATGGATCACAGTTGAACCAGTAACTCCAAATCCTACAGGTGGTGACATACAAGAGATTGTTCGCCAATCTCTCATAAGAACACACAGTGCCTTCGCTCGTTTAAGAAAAGCAGACCGACCTTTGGACCAAGCATTAGGCTTCTCTAATATCAGAGAACAACTTGGAGGCACTGACCTTACTTTAAACCCTACAGATCCAATCCTCACTCCTGCAGCAGAAGGATTTGGTATACCACCATAACCACCTTATTCATCTCCTTCTTCTTCTGGAGAAGAATCCTCTAACGAAGGCAGTTCCTCATCCCAACATTTGACACCAACCACACCTATGCCCAACTAGAACAATCCCGCCAGACCCTGGGTCGACCAAGATGCAATGACCATACCTGGGCCTCAACATCCCTTACCCAAACACCCAGAGAAATGGATCCCTAAATTTGACCCAGACTCCAAACAAATCGCCGAAGATCACATCAAAAAGTTTATGTTAGCCATTAGACTCCGTAGTGTCGAGCATGAAGACGTAGTCTGTAGATTGTTTCCCTACACCTTTGAGGGCAATGCCTCTACCTGGTACTTTGCCCAACAACGCCACACCATCGTGTCATGGGAGAAATTTGAATCCTATTTTCTTGAGAAGTTCGGAGACAACAAGTCTCCTAAAGTTCTAGTCATGGAGCTTTCTAGTTTAAGAATGAACCCCAAAGAAAATATCAAAGACTTTAATCAAAGGTTGTTGACACTAAAGAACCGAATCCCTACGGATTCAATGCCTGCCGAGAATCTGATTATAGCATATTATATAAAAGCCTTACATCAAAGCATAGCCATTTGGGTAAAGAGATCCAAGAAAGCCACGTTGTTAGAAGCCTTCGAAGAGGCCAGTCAGATCGATAAAGACATCCTCAGCTTAAAATACACTACTAGCAACGAGACATAGACTAGTTCATCTTCCAAAAAGAAAATCAAAATCCTCCCTAGGCCTTCCCAAAACAAAGCTCAACCTAAAAGCTTAGATTTAGAAAACTTACAGAAAGTCCAAAAACTGTCCAATCAAGTTATATATTTGAAAAGGATGGCTGAAGAATCTTCTTCGAGCAAAGGTCCTTACAAACCCCCTTTTAGGAATCCTTTTCCCACTAACCGACCTAATTCAAATACTGAAGGCCTAAATCTAGAAAGCCTACAATTCACTATTCAAATGATTCTAGAAGCATAGGATAACTTGATGCCTCCCGAGATCCCTAAAGAAGTCGCTGAACAAGAGACAGTAGAAGAAGATGAATCTTCTCCGAACATTTTTGGACATTTTTCAGATAGTATTTTTCAAGCTAATTTCGAAACAATCCATCCTTACAATACTAGGAGTAAGACAACAAACAAGCCTTCTTCTGAAATCACTACGAATTTGCCTCCAAAACAGTCTATATCAACTGAAACTAAATAGAATTCAGTAAACCCAAGCTTAGATTATGATTTGGTTGAAGATCTAAAAAATCTTAGGGCTAATATTTCTGTTTATGAATTATTAAAATTCCCTTTTCTTCTGCAAAAAATGCTACAAAATATTGCAGAAAATGGTAATCCAAGCAGTAACAAAGGTGTTTAGAACAACCCGAAAGTTCCTTAGAAGGCCTCTGCAAAAACTACTTCTGATCCTCACGAAAAAAGAGACCTTCCTGTAAATAATGTAACAAATGTATATAAATCAGTTTTAGAGGCCGCGAGTAAAAAACAACAAGCTTCCACTATTAGTACTCGCAGAAATGTCCCTCCATTTTTGTTAACTTTTGAAATTTTCAATAGGAATGTACATAATTGCATGGTAGATTCAGGAGCGTCATCTAACGTAATGCCTTGGTTTGTTTGTCAAAAGATTAATGCCGAAGTTCAACCATCCACCTTGAAGATTATCCAGCTTGATCGAACTAGTGTTAAAGTTATAGGCGAATTGAGAAATGTGCTTATAAGATTTTCGTCTAACCCTAAAGTTCATCAAGTGATTTATATTATTGTTGTAGATATCCGAGAAGTTTATGGTTTGTTTTTAAGCAGATACTGGTCAGAACATCTACACAACTATTTTGCGACGGATTGGTCTCACTTATGGCTACCCGAGAATGGAAATCCCAACATAATCAAGGTAAATCATGAACATCATCTAAATTTCACGGTGACTGATTTAAATGATCCCAATGAACTATTCACTCCTTTTGTCGATTCGCCCGAAATACAGGGGGTGGATACTTTTTTCGGTAATTTCATTGCCGAAACTTCCACTATCACTAACCCAGAACAACAATCTGAAATTTTTAGATTTACGCAACCAACAGCTTCTGCCCAGTGGTCACATGAAACCGAAAACAATCAAATATGGTCTCTTTACTTTGATGGGTCAGCATCCAAGGAAGGAGCTGGTGCAGGCTGCGTGATCATCGATCCAACAGGTAACAAGGCCCTGATTGGTTGCAGGTTAGAATTCAAATGTACAAACAACACAACAAAATATGAGGCACTATTGCAAGGCCTCAGAAAAGCATTAGATATGAATGTTCAAAATTTGACTGTCTTTGCTGATTCGAAAATCGTAGTTAGACAGGTAAAATATTCTATCCACTATTTATCTCTGCACCTTAAAAGATACCAAACTGAGGTATGGAATTTGATGAATAAGTTTGTTGCATTTAACATAAATTCTATTCCTAGATTGAGTAATTCTGAAGCTGATTTGTTAGCTAACGTAGCTTTGAAACTTTTCCCTGCAGAAGGCTTATCTCCGAATGCATTCTCCATCGAACTGTTGTTCAGACCGTCCGTCCCAGACAACATCACAAATTGGAGAGTCTTCGATGACGATCAACATATTACAAACTTCCTGCATATGGAAGAAACTTTCCAGGGCATGGTGATCGACGAAGGTACTCATGAAGAAAATCTTCATGACTTTATGGTAATACCGGATCCAAGATCCCCAGAATCTTCGTCAGACATGGTAAATTCTATCCCGAAATCTGTAGTTAGATTAGAAAATTTTTATGATCTTCATGACAAGTTCCAAAAATCAGTGAACTGTAAAATGAATAGTTCATCTTTGATGCATGAAAAAGTAAATTTGGGAGCTAAAGAAAACCCACAATGCATTAATTTAGGGGTGGGGTGTTTTGAGAAAGAAAAAACAATGTTTATTAAACTATTTAAGGAATTCAAAGATGTTTTTGCTTTGACGTACGACGACCTAAAAAACTTTGATCCTAACATCATACAACACATTATTCCTATGAAACCCCAAACCCAACCTTTTCAACAAAAAATTAGGAAAATGCACCCAAAACACGAACCAACTGTCAAGAAGGAATTAAACAAACTCCTGAATGCTAAGATAATCTTCCTAGTTGGGCACACACAATGGGTCTCTAATCTTGTCCCTGTCCGAAAGAAGAGTGGTGAAATCCGACTATGTGTCGATTTCTGAAATCTTAATCGAGCGTGTGATAAAGACAACTACCTTGTCCCTCCCATGGAACATATCCTTCAACAGGTATCTGGTTCTGGAAGATTATCCTTGTTGGATGGTTTTTTAGGGTATAACCAAGTCTTGATGTCCCCTCCAGACCAACTCAAAACCACCTTCCGCACTCCATGGGTCACCTACGCTTATAGGAAGATGCCCTTTGGACTCATAAATGCCGGTGCCACTTTCCAGAGAGTGATGGGCATCTCTTTCCAAGGTTTAATCAATCAATATGTCATAGTTTACCTGGATGACGTTACTATCTTCTCGAAAACAAAGAAGATCATCTAGCTCATTTAAGATCCGTTCTACAACGATGTCGTAAGTACGACATTTCTTTGAATACTAAAAAATATATTTTCACTATAGAACAAGGTAAACTCCTAGGATTCATTGTATCAAGCGAAGGAATGATTATCGACCCTGAAAGAACTCAAGTCATTTCGAAATTTCCCCCTCCCTCGTCCACAAATTCTATGCAATCTTTCTTAGGCCAGATAAACATTGTTAGGAGATCCGTCCCCAACGTTTCAGAAATGGTAAGACCATTACAAAACCTAATAAAAAAGGACGTACAATACCATTGGGGACCTTTAGAAACCTAGGCTTTTAATTTAATAAAAAAGGCCATAATAGACGCTCCTTCTCTAATGAGCCCTAACTTTTCACAAGACTTCACCCTCTACACGTTTTCTTCTGACCGTTCATACGCCGCCGTCCTAAATCAAAAGAATGCTGAAAAACAACGAAGTCCCAATAGCCTTTATGAGCTCGGCCTTCAAGGGGGTGGAACGTAATTACCCAACAGTAGATCAACAAGCATATGCTGTTTTCAAATTAGTAAAACACTTCCGATCTTATCTTTTGAAATCTAAGATGAAAATCATTGTCCCTTACCCGGCTGTCAGAAATTTGTTAGTACAGAAAGACCTAGGCGAAAAAAGGGCAAACTGGGTCACATCCTTGCAAGAGTATGACCTAGAAATCACCCCAGCACAAATAGTAATAGGCCAAGGGTTATGCAAGTTAGTCGTTGATTCAGCTGCAAGACAACAAGAAGAAAATGATATGTTGAGTCCAGGACAACTCTATCAAAATCAAATCTGCTGTGCACAAAACCCTTTTAGTCCCTGGTATGATGATATAAAATTTTGTCTTGAACATGGATCAACTCCCCGTCACCTCGATCTGACAAAAATAAGAGCACTAAGATTAAAATCTGCTTCTTTTCAGTTGATTAATGGTATTTTGTTTCGTCAAAATTTTGATGGAGTACTAATGCGCTGTCTTGAGAAAGATGAAGCAGAAAAGGTCTTATTGGAATTGCACGCAGGAGAAGCTGGTGGGAATTTTGGTGGAGATACCATTGCCCATAAAGTATTAATAGCAGGTTATTACTGGCCTACCCTTTTTAAAGAATCTCATGCTTTGTGTCGCAAGTGTGTAACTTTTCAAAAAGCATCCAGACGGATACATAAACCAACCTTCCCTCTGCAACCAGTTTCAGTAGACTCCCCTTTTCAGCAGTGGGGTCTAGATATTATAGGCCCAATCAATCCACCATCCTCACAACAACATAAGTATATCATAACAACCACAGATTAATTCACTAGGTGGTCAGAGGCTTCCCCATTTAAAGCTATAAATACCAGCCAGGTAATATTTTTCTTGAATTCAAATATTATTACTCGTTTCAGTATCCCTGAATGCCTGGTATTTGATAATGCTTCTTATTTTTCATCTCTTGAAATGAGTGCTTTCACTCTAGAAAAGGGAATTAAATTAAAGTATTCTGCCAGCTATTACCCCCAAGGCAATGGTTTGGCAGAATCGACTAATAAAAAATTGATCAAAATTATCAAGAGAACGGTCTCTAAAAACCATAAAAATTGGCATAACGCACTGTTAAATGCAATCTGGGCTGATAGAGTAACTCTTAAAACTGTTGTGGGTAACTTACCTTTCTTTCTCATTTACGGAAGAGAGGTGATTCTTCCACCACATGTCCTCCTTCCCTCTCTGCATCTATCGTAGAAAGTACAAGAAGAGGACTGTCCCCCTTTGAAGAATCGAATTAACGCTTCGTTAAAATTAGAAGAAGTGAGGGCTCAAGAGAAATGGAAATTGGATCAACATCAACTCATTGTTAAAAACTGGTTTGATTCCAATTCTGCCTCTGACAGAAATTTTGAGGTAGGTGACCTTGTCCTAAAATGGGACAAACCGCATGACGGGAAAGGAGAACATACAAAGTTTCAGAACTTGTGGCTAGGACCATTTTTAATTGCTGAGAAATTGGGTCCCAGTTCCTTCCCATTACAAAATTTTGAGGGACAACCAGACAACTTTCCAGTGAATGGCCAAGCTCTAAAAAGGTACTTCGCCTAATGACACTCCCTTGTACACTGTGTAAATATTTTTATTTTGCTTGCTGTTTGCTTTTCTTTGCTGGTTTGTTTTGATTTTTCCTTTATGCTTATTAGTCTTTCTTTTTGAGACACACATGCCTGCATCATGGGCTAGCTCAGACGAAGAGAAAAAAAAATTTTCCCCTCTAAAAATGACTACTGAAGGTTGTTTATGCATCAATTATGATTTTTTTCTGAAGTTTGGAGCCATGTGAAAGAAAACTTGTTGTCTGAAAAGTGTTTCTTGATTTCAATCTGTAACTGAAGTTACTCACGATCATCCATAAAAATTCTTATTATGTTGTCCCTGTTCCTTAAGAGAACAACTCAGAGATGTCTCCCTGCCCTCGAAAGTCGGTTTTATTAACAAACTATTTCTAGATCTTAATGAAGGACAACTAAGAAAATTCTTCAAGATCCGCAATTTACTATGATGTGTCAAAAAACCAGGATTTTCAGCATCACCCCGCTCTATTAAAAAATATTTAAAACTAAATAAACCTTCAAAAAGCTGTGGGAAATGATTGTAAACCTGCCAAGATACTGAATAGGTCTACTGGCAGCGGGTAAATGCATGCATGATGCCAAGATAACTTCGCCGGGGTACTGAACAGGCCCGCTGGCAGCGAATAAAGGTCAGGTATATGAAAATTCTAAGATATGGATTCTTTTGACCTTAAATGTCCTTCGTTATGATATGGAACTTCTTGGAAGGATACAGATATTAGAGTGGGTTAAATGACATCCCTGTCGAGGCTATGGACGCCTGCTGGCAACAACGACCCTGTCAACAGTATTGAAGATTTTAACTTTATTATCGTTACTCTCTTCTGTTAAGATTGTCATCAGTTTTCGTCTTTTAAAATAACAATAATCTGAAACTTGAATGCTTTATAATTGATAATGATGTTCAGACAACTTTCTAGTTGTTTTCAATTCGATTTTTTTTTTGATTATCCTAATTTGAACTCGTTCATTCTACAGAGATAACTGCTTCTCCCAGCGAGTCGCCATTGTTGGCAGCAATAATGTAATTTCTATTTGTTTATAAGCTGCCTAACACAGGGTCTTTAAATTCTCGTTTCTCGTCATAAGCAACAACACTTATTATTTGTCACCTTTTACATACCCGCCTTTCGATTTTTGTTTTCATGATTGTAAGCATGAAAACTCACAGCTGGAATTCACATTTGGTTTCGATTTTTGATCAAAAGATAACTGGTCATATGGTCTATTGTCGAATTGTTGTCTTTCGCTATGAACTTGATGGTTTTCCTAGTTTATAACCACTTGGTATTAAACGTGCCTTGGTTACATAAGTATAAAACCTCCACTCATTTAGGATTCGATCAATGTCAATGGGGTTTTGATTCATAAATTTTTTTAATGGTTTAATGTTTATTTGATACATTAATCTTTATGTTCAAGTCATGGATACGCATACTATTCTACAGTTCTGATCCTTATGCGTACCAATATGCCAAGGTGTCATTTTAAGTACAACGTGGTATTATATCTCTGCATGGCATCAATCTACACAACCTCTTTCACACGCATGGTAATTAACGCTCCTTCCTACCATTACGAGCTGTATTTTCATTGCATTGAGGAAACTCGGGGCTATGGATTTGTGTTTTTTCTATCAAACCCTACCTCTGATTCTCGTGTTGGTTAATTTCTATTAGCCATGGCTCCTATGGTGAGGATTGAGCCCAATGGCATCCAGACCTTGTTATCATTTGACAATGCTAGAGATGACTTAGAAAGGAATAGATGGCGTGTGTTCATTGAAAATTTCGAGGGTTTTAATCTAAGAGTTGCTCAAGAATTCGCGTTGACATTCGACGGTTGCAGAGCAAAAATAGGAGACGTCCAACTTGATTTAAATGAATATTTTATAAGCCAAGCTATCGTTCTACCAGCTGTGGGGCAAAAATGGTTCAAAAACTCAAAGGTTGAAGAGGTTCCCTGGTCATTGTTGTTCACCTCAAGGAGAATTACCAGCTGCGACTGAGGTATGCCTGTCTCAGCTTTAAAACCTAGATGGCATGATCTGTTAGCTATTGTGAAATAGTTCATTACCCGTGAGGGGAGATATGGGTTGGTTTTCTTGTATCACTTGCGATTGCTTATGAGTTTTATCGATTTCCCCCTGAACATGCCCTATTTCCTCCTTCAAAGTCTATACAAGATGGGGAAGCAGTTTAAGAGGCAGAAGTCTGATTCTAGTTTGTTTCACCATTGTTTAATCAAGATTATCATTATACATCAATTGAAATTAAACAATGATTGTTGGGATGCATTTCTGTTACGAAATGGTTTTGGTAGTAGTGAGTTGGGACAGGTTGACAAACCTGGCATCATAGAAACCCTTGTTAAACCTACCATCTCTCCTCCTTCGCTCTTGCCCTGTGATCCCATATCTAATTTGGAATCCTCGATCTATCTTGATTCTACCCAACTTGACACTCAACCGGATTCGTATCCTAAGGGTTGTGTTAAGACTGCTAAAAAATCCACAAGGAATAAGTGTAAAGGAAACATCGATGTCAATTATAAGAATAAAAAGGCCGTTCTTTGGGTTTCACGATCTGCTCAAAATAAACCCAAGCGCTGTGCAGACCAAAACAAAATTGTGGTAAGTGAGGATTCCGATTCAGAAATTAAAAGGTTCTTGGCTGAAGAGTATCCATACTCATATGGACTTTGTCCTCACAGACCCTATGATTATGTCACCAACTTACCATCGTGTCTAAAGGACAATCCTGATTTCCCTGGAGTCAAACTCAGTAATGAACCTATAGGTCCAATGGAAGATTCTCCACCTGTTAACACTATCCATGCCGATACACAGTCTATACAACCGCACTATAATGAATGTTGATCCTGGATCGATAGGTATTACAAAGACGTGCCTTTACTTCAGTCTCGGCTTAAATATTTGGAAGACCAAGTGAATTCACTAACGAAGGAAAATAACAGACTCCAATCCGTAGCTCAAACCAAATAAAAACTCCAAAAAACCATAAGGTCTGTTGTTTTTAAGAACGTGGAAGCAACAACTGCAATAGTAAATTCAAAGATTGCTTGATTAGTTTGAATCCCTTAATTTGAGGTATGATTTTTTAAAAATAAGTTTAGTATGATTCTGTCTTTTTCAAATTAGGATACACGATTTGTTTGCACAGATTACTTTTTAGTTGGTTTTGATTGATTGAATAAAATGTGATTCTAGTTATAATTATAACTAGCTACAGAATCGTGAGATTATGTAGCTAGTTAGAAAAAATCGAATTACTTGTTTTGATAACTAAAAATACATCTAAAATCTTTTATTCTTATTTGTTTTCAGGAACCTATGTTTATGTTTTTATGTTTTTAAATAGAACATGCTGTTAGTTTTTGGTATCAAGTAGAATCTGGGAGGTTGCATACCCCACATTTTTTGGAATAGATTGGATGTTATTAACAGGAAATGTTTTGTTTCTGTAACCTATATAAGTATGTTGTTTTGTAAACTTGATATCATCTCTGCCTGGGGAAAAAACAATGGATTTATGATTTACAGACTTGAATGGAATATGATATTTGCACAACTTTAGCTTCTCTATATCGTGTTTTTATTCAAGTTATGATTATTTCAATTTGTAGTTAGATCGTGATTGCTTTAGCTATCGTGGTTTATTGCAGATTGATATGATAAAATTTATAAGATATCCATATTTTATGCCTTATATTTAACACACAGAAATTATTCTGTTCAAACTTGAGATTAGGAGATTTATCTTCATCATTCGTTGAGCACTTATACACAAGTTTTCACAGCAGGATCTATCTCAATGTGGCCACTTGTGAAATTATAAAATTGCTGTTACTATATCTCCTTTATGTTTTATCATTTGGATTCAATCATTACTGCTTCACATTTACGAGAAGCATTTGTAGGACCTGTTGCGGGTTTGCCTCATCAAACAACAAGATTGGATGCTATACAAAGGACAAATATGAGATGCAATTATAGGTTAGTTTGTGAGTTTTATTTCATTAGTTTAATACAGAAATTTCCTGCAGTCTAAACATATGCTACTATTTGTTATCTCTATTTTCAATTAGACAGTTTGATTTTTCATTTCTTGTTTATAAACATTAAAAAAAAAAAACATAAATAAAAAAGATTGAACGATAGCTTTGCTTTTGTTTAATAAGTCAATCCATATTCAATTTTCGCAGGTTTAGATTAAAATTTGCATTCTGTAAATATTATACATATATTAGAATTAAAGCCATTTGTATATATTATACATACAAAAAGTATATTTATGTTATAAACATTATTTAGTAAACTGTAAATATATATTAGATCTGTATATAATTTTCAACGAGTGTTATTCATTAAGTTATTTTATTTTCTTTAGTTTTGTTTTTCGCTTTCTTAGGACTTAGATCAGCTAATGAAGCCGCTAAACCCGTCGGAGTGGATCAATCCAAACGGCTTGGGTTAAGTAGACAACCCCAGACCGGATTTACTCCTCTAGTTAACGAGCAGTCAATTTCGCCCGTCAACAAATGGCGCTAGAAGAAGGGCCTGAAAATTATTAATGGCATGAGGTGGTCGTAAGACTCCTCCACCACCTACCCGCTCACCCATAGTGACTAGAATTCATTCATACGACAAGATTGTCTCTCAAACAGCAACCACATCAAACTACGATCTACGGATCACAGTTGAACCAGTAACTCCAAATCCTACGGGTGGTGACATACAAGAGATTGTTCGCCAATCTCTCATAAGAACACACAGTGCGTTCGCCCGTTTAAGACAACCAAACCAACCTTTGGACCAATCATTATAATTCTCTGATATCAGAGAACAACTTGGAGGCACTGACCTTACTTTAAACCCTACAGATCCAATCCTCACTCCTGCAGTAGGAGGATCTGGTATACCACCATCACCACCTTATTCATCTCCTTCTTCTTCTGGAGAAGAATCCTCTGACGAAGGCAGTTCCTCATCCCAAACTTCGACACCACCCACACCTATGGCCAACCAGAACAATCCCGCCAGACCCTGGGTCGACCAAGATGCAGTGGCCATACCTGGGCCTCAACATCCCTTACCCAAACACCCAGAGAAATGGCTCCCTAAATTTGACCCAGACTCCAAACAGATCGCCGAAGATCACATCAAAAAGTTTATGTTAGCCATTAGAGTCTGTAGTGTCGAGGACAAAGACGTAGTCTGTAGATTGTTTCCCTACACCTTTGAGGGCAATGCCTCTACCTGGTACTTTTCCCAACAACCCCACACCATCGTGTCATGGGATAAATTTGAATCCTATTTTCTTGAGAAGTTCGGAGATGACAAGTCTCCTAAAGTTATAGTCATGGAGATTTCTAGTTTAAGAATGAACCCCAAAGAAAATATCAAAGACTTTAATCAAAGGTTCTTGACACTAAAGAACTGAATCCCTACGGATTCAATGCCTGCCGAGAATCTGATTATAGCATATTATACGAAATCCTTACATCAAAGCATAGTCAGTTGGGTAAAGAGATCCAAGAAAGACACGTTGTTAGAAGCCTTTGAATAGGCCAGTCAGATCAAGAAAGACATCCTCATCTTAAAAGACACTACTAGCAACGAGACAGAGACTAGTTCATCTTCCAAAAAGAAAATCGAAATCTTCCCTAGGCCTTCCCAAAACAAAGCTGAACCTGAAAGCTTATATTTAGAAAACTTACAGAAAGTCGTTCAAAAAATATCCAATCAAGTTATAGATTTGAAAAGGATGGCTGAAGAAGCTTCTTCGAGTAAAGGGCCTTACAAACCCCCTTTTAGGAAGCCTTTTCCCACCAACCGACCTAATTCAAATACTGAAGGCCTAAATCTAGAAAGCCTGCAATTCGCTATTCAAACGATTCTAGAAGCACAGGATAACTTGATGCCTCCTGAGATCCCTGAAGAAGTAGCTAAACAAGAGACAGTAGAAGAAGATGAATCTTCTCCAAACATTTTTGGACATTTTTCGGATAGTATTTTTCAAGCTAATTTCGAAATAGTGCATCTTTACAATACTAGGAGTAAGA